>JANHFT010003153.1:29054-47311 GCA_032467955.1 Pseudoxenodon macrops | reverse complement strand
CCTCCCATCCCAACCCCAATACTGAACCTTTAATAGTTGGTTATCAAAATATACAATACATTTGTTTTGCTGTAAAAACTCGAGTTCTGCCATCCCCTCATGTCTTACAACAGGTATAAAAAATTATAAATATTTACACCTTTTTTCTCATTACTCACATTTACATGCAAAAAAAAAAACCCAAAACAAAACAAAAAACAAAACCCCGGATCAGGAAAAAAAAAGATGAAGCCCCTCTTCCCAATTAACAATAAGATTCTGTGCTTCTTGGAAAAACACACAAAGAAAAATCTTAAATGTCTTGCCGACTGATTCAAGTTATCGAAGAGGTCAGCAAGGAGAGGCTGTGTTCCGAGGACAAGAGAGGCTTATGGAACACTTAAGAAAGTTAAACTTCAGACAATTCTAACCAAGGTTCTGCTAGGATCTAGTGTTATTTCTGAGTGCCACTGGTGACTGAATCATTGTGAAGGCCTAAATCTGAAAGGATCTTCAGCACTTATCCCTTTAACTTTTAATATTGTTCTGGGTGAATGTCAAAAAGTAATGGCTGTGAGCTTGCAGCCATTGGGAAATTATTTTCTGTCCCTGTCCCCCCACCTCCATCTAATGCCCCTCATCCTTGTTCTGGGCATTTAGAACGGAGTTAGGTACATAGGGAAGACTCTATTCCTCCACTGCCTGCAAGGGTCTCTAAATCCTCTAAGAATGGCTACTGCCAATCTTGCCTGCCAGCCCAGTACTGCAGAGCAAGTAAGGGAAATAGAGGCTTTTACTGTCCATTCCCAACAACTGCTTTGAAACTATGGCTTAATTGGGGCAAGTTGGCCAAGAACACATTCAACTTTTTACACAGACATATATATTCTCCAACGGCACTGCATAAAGACATCTTAGTGGCAAATGTCTTGCTCTGGGCCAGCTTCTGGCTGTCTCTATCTGTGACTGCAGAGGTGTGGAATGGAGCTGCCCTGTGCATGTGGTCAGATACCTCTCGAAGTTCTACCATGTTACCCTTTACCCCAAAGTTAGCACCCTCTTGTGTGAATCAATATTTGTGATGAGACACTCCAATAAGGGGAATTATTTAGCAGATAGTTATTTTAACTTTCTGAGATGGTACTGTTTGGCCAAAAGAGGACGACAGTTGTTAAATTGCTCAAATCTGTATTATATGCTGGCAGTCCAAGCAGAACCTCACTCAAAATACCATACATTCCTCCAGCATAGTTTGGTTCCCCATAATATTGGGGAGGATTTTTTTTTAAAGTTAAGACTTTCTCAAAAGCAATGACAAAAGCACATCAACAGCTCATGTGAAACAGCAGGGAACACAGTGACTTGAGAGACAACATCACATACATTGAAAAAAATAACTTTGGTCCACAATTTGAGTAAGTAACCCTGATATTAAGTATAAGATTCTGGTTTATCTTTAAAAATCTTACATGAGTTGGAACGCAATGTAAGGCAACACTGGAATACAAAGAAGGTAGATCAGCATGGAAAAGTTGGAGGCCACTAAGGATGGCATTTTAGGTGCTACTCTGAAAAAGATGTTAAGTTTGTATTCTTTAAATAAAAGCATGGTTATTAAACTAAGATGACCCTTTAAACATGGATCTCCTTTTTCAAAATGAGTGACAGTCGCTAGTTTAAATATTGTTCAAAGTATAACATTAATTTTCAGCCATGAAATCACCTTGATAAACTAAATTCCTGCACTAGTTTTCCAGCTTACAAACAAAAATACAAGAGTACAGGAAACAAGGGTAATAGAAAAGCAAGTCAGATATATTCATACCATATTATCTATAAACGAAAAATATACTATTGCCTTTTTATATATGAATTAATTAGAATATTTGGTCAACTGGAAAGTATTGCTAGGCAAAAAACAGATTGTATGTAAAAAAAGTAATAATAAAAGGAATTAAAACAAGAAGTTGAAGCTACTACTACTACTTACAGGTTTTGCTGTAAGGGGTGAATCTAGGAGTGGAGTTTAAACGGCATCTTAACCTTTGAAGTAAGAGCCCAAAATATATTAATCTCAAACTCAAGTTCATGGAGTTTGATACTCCAAACAGATCTGTTCTTGGGATTTCAACGTATGAAGTCTGGGACTACTTGTATCAAACAGAACCTGATGAAACTTATTGCAGACAATGAAATGTTGACGAGCAGGATAAGGAAACTTCCCTCTTCCTCCATCCCCCCCCACATCAATCTGAGCTTCAATAGACTATTAATGAAGGATTTATTTTTAATCAGCCTTCACGGTGAGAAACATTATGGGCATGGAAATTAACACAATCTGCAAGTTAAGACATTTTAGGCAGAAATGTCTAGATTGCTTAACTGAGAAAGGTATCTGTGTCTTGTCTCCTCCTCTGTGGAAGGCAGTAACCTTCAACTTTTCCCAGTATCTACTGTTCCTTCTACCTCAGGTAAAGAAAATGTCTAAGGCACCAGAGGATAATCAATGAAAGGCTGAGGGAAAAGGCAATGTTTCTGCTCCCTCTCCCCTTCCCAAGGCAACTGTGTTTGGGGAATAATAAAAAAAAGATGCTAAAGCTAACTGCACAGTTTGGGGGTCTCTTCCAGAGCTCATGGATAAAGGCATCACTGTGAAGCTGATCAGCTGTTTGGGGGAGGGGAGGTTTTGTTTTAAGTATGGGAGAAAAGGTAAATGACTCCCAGAGAGGCTTCCAACAAAGAATGTAAACGTTTTAAGCTTGTGATTTTTTTTCCTGGTCAAAGATTATTATCTCATTCTCTGCAAAAAAAGATTATAGTAATGTGAATTAAGATTTACTCATTGTTGTTTTTTTTAAAAAAAACAGTAAAACTGTTTTCTTCCTTAAAAAAATAAAATCTGTTTAAGGTCACTTCAGTTGCATTCTCTCTCTCTCTCTCTTTCTCTCTCTTATAAAGTGGCTTCTTTTTGTTTCTGGAATGATGGAAGTTGTCCCACCCCATGCTGGTGGTCCAGCCGTTGAAAAAAAAATGCAAGGCTGAGCCTATTAAGAAGAGTGGTGATTTGTTTTTGAGTCAGGTCCATCTTGCTGCATGCTTTCCCAAAGCACTTAAATTGTGGATTTTGAAAAGGACACACGCAAGTGGTGGTTCTCACCAAGGTCATGGTTGTGGAGCTCGATGAGTGACTGAATGGCTTCTTCCACGGATCCCATCTGGATGAGAGCCATCTTGCGGTCTCTCCTGCCAAAAACAACTTCGGTCAGAGGAGAAAGCGGAACAAGCAAACGTGTCCTAGACAAAATTAAGTTCATTTCAAACATTAGAGACTAGCATCAGCCAACTATCCAGGATAGTAATCCCTTACATTCCGATGTGAGGTGATTTAATGGGGAATTTCTCATGAAAAAAATAAGCTAGCACTTCTTTTCAAAGGCTTTATATTAGAGAAATGCTACAAGTTGGATACAAAATACAAAAGATCATCCTCGACCTATGACCATAATTGGGACTGGAATTTCTGTTATAACTCCTTGTGGTCATAAGTTGAGTCAGACCTGATTTTGTGACAATTTTTACAGCATTTGTTTAAGGAAATCACTGTGGTCATTAAGCAAGTACAGCTTCCCCAATGGGCTTTTTCCCCCTTCAAATTGTACATTTGCCGAATTGTAGCAAATTCCTACAGGATGCTGCAACTGGTTATAAATGTGAGCCATCTGCCAAGTGCCCAAATTGCAATCACATGACCATAGGGGGAGACCAAACCTGTTGTAACTTAGAACCAATATTAAACAGTCATAAGTTGAGGCTTACCTGTACTAATTTATATAGAACCAGTCATTCTTGAATTGTTTGACCTAATTACCCCCTTTCCCAGCCTTAAATATTATCCCGACCAAAAAAATGAAAGGCTGTGGGTGGGTGGGCAAGAGAGAGAAAGAAGAACGGACTCTGTTGTTTGGCGCAAACATCTTGGTGGTGGTGGTGGCAGCAGCCCCAAACTGTATCCTCAACTCACAAATGAGCAATTATTCACAGGATATACCCAACATACCCCCAGTTTAAGAAAGACTGCTCTACCTATTGCCTATAGAAAACTAGACGTTCCCACGTAGCAAACGGAAACCTTCAGAGGAACAAGCATGAAGCAGAAAAGCATTCAAGGAAACCACTGACTGTCCTCCTCCCTCCTCCAGGGAAACTTAAGGGCCACTTACTGGAAGAATTTGAAGCCTTTCACCATCCCACCGTTGCTTGAGAAGAGCAGCTTGAGATCATCTTCTATTATTGAAGGCCTGGAGGAAGAGGAACAATTGGGCACAAATTCAACAACTTGAGACTAGGAGTTCAGATCCCCCCCCCCCCAAATGTGGAAGCCTTGTTTCATTTCTGCAAGCATCAACAAGTATCATTCCAACGTCATTTATTTCTAATCACAATTCTATGACTTACGGAATCATCAGTCATTAACAGAAAAAGACATCCAATTTCATTTTCCCACTCTAATATAGACCAATGATAACAACAAACTATCATAGAAAGATTAGATAATCTCTTGCTAGGGGACTGAACTGATTATTTATACACATCTGAAATTGTTGCTCTTGCCCCAAATACAGGGCCTCAGGGATCCGAGCTTATCAGTCACCACTGTTTGAGCACAAAATCTCATCTGAGACTCAGTATATCTGAGATCAACGGGAGAGTAAACAAGGGAGCAGCTGAATAAATGGAGAACATGTAGGATCTTCTCCGCTGATGCAAATCCATGTACCAAATTAATATGCTTGAAGCCCTAAAAAAAGGTATTACGGTATATGATAAAAATACTCATAACTGTGAATATTGCTGGTATGAGTTGCTCTTAGACCTGAAAACAAACAAGCAAATTAGCCAAACTTCTGTTACCTTCAAGGAGTACCTTATACTCCTTGAACACAAGTAGACTACTTACGGAATATTGGAGAGGTGAAGAGTGGCAGAAGGGGGAAAGATGTTTTGAAAGTTCTTGGAACCCGGCTTCTTAAAGCGATGAAGAGGGGAGTTGCCATAATCCTTGGTCAGCCCTTGGTCTTCTTGTCCTTCACGGGGCAACTGCACTGTTTGATGTTTTGACAGAGTGATGCGGATGGGCTTCCCGTGAAGCTTTTGACCATTGAGATGGCTCATGGCTGCCAAAAATTGAGGAAAAGGAGAATAACCTATAGTAGTTTGGCTTCCAGCGCAGATTCAGATGCATTGTTTAATGGACTTGTACAAACGTCTCCACCACCAGGTACAAAAGTTCCACTTTCAATATGGCACAGCACTTAATTTGTCAAGAAATAAAACTCTGCTGACTTAAGCCTCATTGCATAACACCTTGGTTCAGACAATGCCAAAATCCCTTAGCTGTGCTATTCTCATAGGACAGTGAAAGGGTTCCTGGGTCATACATAGATACAAAACTTGAGGAATGGGTTTAATAAGAAAATACATGTTGCCCTTGACTTACAACCATTCACTGAGCATCCAAAATCACAATGGCGCTTATGATTTTTTGCAGCTTCCCTAGTCACATGATTAAAATTCAGCTCTTGGCAACTAGCCAGGTACTTATATCAGCTGCAATGCCCCGGGATCGTGTGATTGCTGTTTGTGATCTTCCTGGCCAGTTTCTGGCCAGCAAAGTCAATGGGGGAAGCCAGATTCACTTACTAACTACACAATTCACTTAACAACTACAATGATTTGCTTAACAACTCTGGCAAAAAGGTCATAAAATTGATGTGACTCATTTTAACAACCATCTTGCTTAGTAATAGAAATCCTGGTTCCAATTGTGGTTGTAAGTTAAATACTACTGTGTTCTGTCTGCTATAAATGCCCCTTGGGGAAAGAAATTATTAAAATAGCAATAAAGAATGCCATCTTCCCTTTCTGCTGCTTTCAACATATAAATCGGGGTAATGAAAAAATTCTAAATGGTATTCTCTTCTCAAGGATAAGCAATAAGGTTCATTGTTAAATTCGGTCTATTTTTCTGCCATCAAGACAAAGAGGACAAATTGGTATGGATGGAACATAGCTTACATTGTACAGGCTCTAGGCTAAAAATATGACATTCTTCATATGTCGTTATTTGCAGCGTTAACCTGATTCTTGGGGTGGAATAATCAATAGAATTAAGATTCCCAGCTCAAAAACCTGTTCATGGAAGGATGCAGAGAATCGGTTCCTACTCAACTGAAAGATGTGTGTTTGAAAATGTATGTTAATAAAACTAATTTCTGATCTGGACAGGTAACAGCTTTCATAACGCTCTGCAATTCTTAAGACGAAAAAATGTACGTTACAGCTATGTATTGCCACAAGATTTAATGATATAAAAGGCACAGAAAAACCCTGAAAAGTTTCAAAAGGGAAACCTCTCAGGATTACGTTGTGTTTTTTATATGATTTATATACAAGACTGTTGCCAGTCAGATAATGTCAGTACACTAGATTTAATAGAAATTAACTTTCTGGGCTATTACTGCATTTCCTCACTGAGGTGCTATCACTAATGTTTAAGAAGGTCCAAAATAAAACACACCCTCTGGACCCAAGCTCAGTCAAACCATGACTGCTTTGCAAGACAAAGAAAAGGCATGACATTTTACAGATGCACCTGACAAAACAGGGTGGGGGATGGGAATGTAAGAGCCAAAGCACTTTCCCACTTTGGTCCTGAATACCTGCGCCTCCTTTAATATGCCAGATGCACAAGACTATTTCAACCTCAAAAAACATATGCATTTCAAAACATAAAAAGATTTCAGAATTCTTTGGTCAACTAAGAAGAAGAAAAACAAACCCACTAACCAAGTGCATAATGCATTAAAGAAAAATATGCGTACAAGTGTATCCTCTCTGGGAAAAGTATGAACAAAACAGCATTTGACTTCTGAAATAAGCCTGCAGAAAGCATGCGGATTAAGGAAACACAATAGTTGGAGAAGCATAAAGATTTCTATGTATTATATATAAAATATATGATAATCTGCTTTTAATAAAATGAGCGTTTCAGCAAAACAAAACAATAGATCCATTTTATTCACCACACACACACACAAAATAAAAATAAAAAAGTGTATATTTACCCAATTGAGATTGATTGCCATCTGCCATTTGAACCAAGGCATTCTCCTTTTTATTGAATAAAATCTTCACTCTTTGTACATCACCATATACCCCTTAGGGAAGCCAGCAAAGAAAAAAGCAGGTATTCAGAAAGAAACTTTACTTATCCCAATTTCATCCAAGACCCATTCAAACCCCAGACTGTTTTCACTCCACTTAACAGTTGCTTTATTCTGCTGAGGATAAATCTGATCAGCAACAGAAAACTGGAGCAATTCTTTGGAGTACTGTATGCATAGGCATACCAGGGAGCACCCAACGAAATGTCAGCTGCCGCCAGCAGAGCTGAGATGAACTATTTCACATGCTATCTGTTTCTGGCCTGCCCAACTGACATGCAAAGCAATCAAAACCATGCACAACAGGTAAAATGAGAAACTAAAACAACACACATTTCGTAACTGGAGCATTCAACCAACGGCAAACCCTCCCACAACCACACTTGCTTTTCCCCAAAGTAAAATCTCAAAATGAAAAAAAGTAATAAAAAAAGTGTGAATGATAACATACCGAAAAGAATAAAGAGGCATTGGGGTGTAACTCTCTTTAGAGAACAGCAGAGCAAGGCAGCGGAGGGACAGGGAAGAGGTAAGGAATCGGAGGGGAGAGTGAAGGTTGCGCAAATCGTCGACAACGAAGGAAAGGTAGAGTCCCCGCAGGAAATGGCGAAATTGGTTGATGGATGATGAAGTTTTCAAGATGGTTAATATTGAAGGGCAAGTTGGTTTCCGAAGAGCAGGAAGGTTTTTTTTTTGAGAGGGGCATTTTTATATATATGTATATATATTTGTTTCAAGCAACAACAGGAAGCAGAAGTACCGTGCAGTCAGTTGGCAAAGAAATTCCGGATCAGGGAGAAGGGGAGGAAAAAAAATATTGAGGGATGGGGTGGAGAGAAAAGAAAAAAAGTAGCAAAAAACAGGTCAGTAAATACATAAAAGAAATATGTCGTGTTCCATCAGTAAAGATTTATAGATTTCTAAAACATACAACACTTTCAACAGAAAAAAAAACTAGTTAATAGGTTTTTTTTAACCTAGTGGAACACAACAATAAAAGAAGAGCACTTTACTTAAGTAAGATATAACTAAGGAGGAGAGGCAGTATTGCCAACAGAGTGACTAAAGGGCATGATGGCAAAGTTCATGAGGGTGCCAAGAAACAAGAGGCAGAGGCCCATTTAAAGCTCTGAAGAAAAATCTGCCAAGGACTCCCATCCGCTTTCTAAAGCAGAAGTGTTTTACTTAGTTCTACTTTTAAAACAACCCTGGAGAGGTTTTCAAGCAACAGGTGAAAAACTCTTCAATCTCAAAAGTTTTAAGCTTCTCTCCAAAATCTGATGGGAACTGATTACTGTGAGAAACATTAAGGAGTCACCAGTTTTAAATCTATAGTTTTCTCTTAAGATAATTACAAACTTCTGAAAATTAAAACAACCTGGCTTTAAATTCAGACTAATCTGGCATCAAATTTATACCAAATCGAAGAAAAATCCAGCTTTAATCTGGATGAGGGCTGGATTATTCTTCCCCACCGGATATTTAGGGGTCCAGCTCCAGTTATGACAACGTTACTGCCGAACTAAATCTAGCCCAATTTCTCCTTGTAGATTCTTCTACCTGAGAAATAGTGTCTCAAGAACACCTTACATGCATATTAAAGTAAATGGGTGGCACAAAGGTGTCTCGAGTGGTCTTTCTAAAACACAAAGCATGAAGCAGCATTGTGCACACTGCAAATGAGATACAGCCTTGGTACCCTAAAATGTCAGTATACCAACTGACAGGCACACTTTGGTAGCATTTTAGCTTGAGACTGCAGGCAACGTTTATAAATCAAGAGTAATCAATACAAAACCCGACAAAAGTCTGAGAATCCATATTACATCTCCTCAGCCACAATTGTTTGCCAGTCTCCTGTCTCTCATGTATAGTTTCCAATGCTGGCAAAGGGGGAAGGAGGAGATGGAGAGTAAGAGTCCCTCTGGAGAATACTGCCTCTCAACTGTATGCACAGATTAAGTTTCTATAACACTGATTATACAAGCAATGAAAAATAAAAAGTTGAAGTCGTTAGTTCAGCTTCACTAGAGATATCATAGCTTCTAGCCCAAAAGAGAAGCTGGATGAATGAGTAAAATAAACACACAGAGGCATGAAATCAGTTGCTGAGCAATACTCACTTAGGCATATCTACTGAGTAAAATAGCCTCAGAATTTTGGTTGTAACATTTCTCAAAGATATACTAATTAAAAAGCGCTACAGAGTATTTTTCATGCAGATTTGAGGCCAGAGGTGCTAAATTTAAGATGCAAAAAAAACAGATCCAATCAATTTCATAGTAACTTGTATTTTCGGTATGCTCGTCCAGAATTCAGTTCCAGGCATCTATTTTCCCTCTATTTTGAGAAGCACCTGCTTCAACTATCCTTTTCTAATTTTAAAGAATTTACCTATTTATTTTCCGATCTCTACAAAAGGTATTTTTCATTAAAAATGTAGATATCGGATTGCTACCGTGTTTCCCCGAATATAAGACAGGGTCTTACTTTCTTCTGACCCCCAAAATAAGCGCTTGGCCTTATTTTCGGGGAGGTCTTATTATTTTTGAGGTGCAGGAGGCAGCGAGCGTGGTCACCTCATGGCGGCTGCTGTGTTTCAGGGAAGACTTATTTTCAGGGGAGGGCTTATTTTACCGCATGCACTCAAAAAGCCTGATTGGGCTTATTATCTGGGGAGGTCTTATTTTCAGGGAAACAGGGTAGTATAATACATGATAGAATATGCTTCTACTGTCGCAATTTGCTTTAAATCCATAAGATTATTAGGAATTTCCTCCTATTATGTTACCGAACATATAAAAAGGATTGAACAATAGTGCGCCTGATGCTGCAGACTTAATTGCTCACTGACTTCAGGAGACTCTGTAGCCATTAATCAGGTGCTTGAATGCTTACTTTTTATTTTGGAAAGAGAATAAAAAAAATGCTCAGGGAGAATTGAAACATTTTATTACTGCAATTATCCCAGCCCCCTCTAGGATCTAAAATTAGGGCATTTGCTCTCTAACTGATCATCCATGCCAAATTTTCCTAGTGAAAAGGAAAGATCTGCTGTCAGAATTCTAGCAGTTCATAGGATTGCAGAGGGTCCTGGGATGAGTTGAGTATTGCTGGCAAAATCTCATGTCCTGAAAAGAATGGTTATAGTGGATAGGCAAAAACAACAAAATGGATTACAAATGGTTAATTTCCTATTAATTTTCAGATTGATAATTCTTTCATCCATCCCTCTGCAGTAGAGCTTCTTGCATAAGTAATATAAGCAGAAATTTAACTTTTAAGCATAGCTTTAAGCACCGGAGTTCAAGCAATAAGCTCACTGCAGAGGCAAAACTGAATGTAATTTCTACTTCTTCAGTAACCCACTTCAAAGTCCAAGTGGATCTATTGAATTACATCCTTTGTGCAGAAGATCGTTTAACATGCCTTCAAGGTCCATTTTAAGGCAGCCAAATGTTTCAATCAAAAAGGGGAGAAAGTTAAATGGAACTGAAAATGTAAAATTATTTAAGAAGTTAAAGAACAGAATAAGGCACACAACTTTTAAAGAATTTTGGTAAAGGAAAATGTATCAATGCACGTCAAAGAAAATACATACTTGGCAAAAGATAAAATGAAGCTAAGCTGGCAGGGGAGGCAAAGATCAAGGCACCCATAAAGAGGACAGAATGAACACTGTCACTCCAACTGCAGGGTTTGAAAGTTACAACATGCCATGGGGAGGACTACAGATTTTTTGCTGTGGTGAGGAAGACCCAAGTAGAGACAAAACCAATAGGGTAAAAAGTACAGTGGAAAATTTCGCAATGAAATGGTCTTAAAATTTTGCTTTGGGGAGTGAGAGCAGGCCAGCAAACACTTTGGCTCACATCAAGGGAGGAGCAACAATGTTAAGCCTTCCACCCACAGCCCATCAAATATCCAAACGCAGATGAGTGTGCCTACAGCTATTCTGGACGACAACTTCTAAGGCATACAACTGCCACCATGGTTGAGGGCAAGGCATCGTAGTCCACGCCCCTTATTTGCTTTTGAATCAGCTGCTGGACTTTGATTTTAGACACTCCATTTCGGGGAGGAGGAAAAAAAATCAGCATTTGAAGCTTCAGCACAAGATTTTTTGGGGGAAGGAATAGTTCAGAGAGAAGCAAGGTCAGAAATTGGAAGGAAGCAAAAAATAAATGAGATAAGTTGGATAGAAAAGATTACAAGGCTGCCACTAACCTCTGGGTTCAAATTGCTAACCAGCAGAACGGAGTTCCCTGCCCCGGTAAGGCCGGGAATACCAAGCCGTCCTGCGGCAGCTGCAGCAGCGGCGGCTGATGGGATAGCCAAAGGAGCAAGTGCTCCATGTACATTTGGAACTGAGAGGCCTGAAAAAATTAAAAAGTATTAACCAGTAGAGTCCACAGCACATTCCCTGCTACGACTTGCAGTGGAAATAAGGACCTTTGACCAACATGTTTCTTAAAAGAAGTACTTTAGTGTACGCATTTTCTTTCATTCAAGGAGCCAGAAACCAGATATGCTTGAACATTAATGGGCTGAAGCATCTCCAGTTCTTGCATTGCTCAGGACTCTGCTCTCACCTTCCGACAGAGGGAATAATAAGCCTTGTGGGGCTGCATTTGGCTCTCCTTGGGTAATGTGTGAATCAGACATCTGCTTTTAAACAAGTTCTGCAAAATTTCATAGGCTTATTTAAGCAAAGTCACTGGGGGGGTGGGGAAGCAGGAAGGGAGATGACACACAAAGCAGTGCATTTGTACGTTGTTTCCACCAAGGCATGCTGGAAGTGCCTCACTCTTTATCATGCAGATATTAAAACCATAACTATGTACATTCCAGTCACTGACAAATGACATCATCCCAATACAAGCATCTAAACACGAGCTTATTCCATTGTATCAAAAGCACATAATCCTGAAGGGCACATAAAAGTCGTTTACCTCCTTTGTCCATCAGAAAAGGGATTATTGTGTGGCAATATGAATAGTTCTGCCTTATTTATTTTTTATAGGACCAATGGGAGGAAAAGTATGTATATCTTGCAAGGATTATCAGTGTCTGCTTCAAATATTCCCTTCCAAGCACTACATCCAGCAAAATTTAATAATAAAAATCCATCAAAAGTTATTAACAGAAATTTTACACTTGAGGCACTAAAATTATTAGAATTTCTACACCGGCTCAAGGTTGACTCGGCCTTCCATCCTTCCAAGGTCGGTAAAATGGGGACCCAGATTGTTGGGGGCAATAGGCTGACTTTGTAAACCACTTAGAGAAGACTGTAAAGCACTGTGAAACGGTATATAAGTCTAGGTGCTATTGCTAAAGTGCCAAATCTCAAATCTAAGACTTTTCAGCCTCTTCCCTTCCTATCAACTGTAACATCAGCCTGCCCATGTGCTTTCCTCAAGGTAAAATACATTTTGTTCAGATAGACGGAGATGTTGCCAGTCTAGCTATCTTAGGCAAACTCTTTTTAATTTATTGCCTTTATGGTGTCCATACTGTAAATCAACCTGAATATTTTTATCTTACTAGGACAAAATGTTCCAAGCAAATGTTGAAACAAAAATGATATGTACTGCACATCAATCTAAGCCACTATATGTAAGTAAGAGGACTTTGGGCACATTGAAAACCCACTACTGGAACTAAGGGCACATTAATACAATTTCCATGGTGACAAGGATCATCCCAGAATATAGGAAGCTTATGAATCTGTGGTCATAGATTTCTCAAATAGTGCTGATTACTATTCCCAATCTGCTACTAACATTTAGGAGTTTAAAATAAGAGGGAGGAAGAAGGGCAATGGTACAACAAAAGTGTGAGCAATGTTTAAAGTAACGGTACCTGCAGCTTGAGGAATTGCAAAAGCAGGAGGGAAGCCAGCTCCTCCATAAGGAGAGGCTGAAATGATCCCTGGAGCACCTACAAAATAGAAAAGATTGGTTAGTTCATTAGACAAGACAAACTCCAGTTATCTATACTAGGACAGGTTTTAACCAAGGTATCTCATTGCATCACCTCTCTCTCTCTCTCTCTCAGTATCCCTATTAAGTTATCCCCTTAACTAACATCTTAGGAGCTGTGGTGGTGGCACAGTGGTTAGAATGCAGCATTGCAGGCTAATTCAGCTCACTGCCAGGAGTTCGATCCTCATCAACTCAGCCTTCCATCCTTCCAAGGTCGGTAAAATGAGGACCTCCTAGATTGTTGGGGGCAATGTGCTGACTTTGTAAAACCACTTAGAAAGGACTGTAAAGCGCTATGAAGTGGTATATAAGTCTAAGTCCTATTGCTATCCTCATTTGGATCAATATTTCAGACTTGTCCCTTCACAGGAAGGTGTAGGAAAATAAAGTTTAATAAACTGTCATTGCCATCAGGACAACTGTTTTCCAATATTTGTTAATTGGCAGGGTGGTTACTTCTCTGCATTGCATAAGATTTACAAATTTTCTTAGAGGCAACTGAACTAATTTAACTGTTTTAATTGTTCAAACTGTTCATAGTTTCCTTTTAGATTGAGTATTCTGATAATGGTTGGTGTAAACTATAAATAAAGTTTAATTACATTTTTCTTCACAGGTATTTGTAAAACTAGAAATGCAAGAATTTCTGTGGGGAATGCCTGGAAAGCTGTATTATAAACAGGTACAAGTAAATTTGCTTCATAAGGTGAGAAAATCAGAAATCTCTGTATTCTTTTTTAGAGCAAAACAGAATGCTTGAACAACTTTTGACATTTTAAATCTGCAAAGTAAATTTCCATGATACAGAGTTCACTCTGCCAATTATTTCCAGTAAAGGCTTTGGCCCACTAATTTTACCTTAAACGTGTCATATGATTTTTTTTACTCTTCATAAACAGTTGTCTCACAGGAATTGAAGGAAATTCCCCAGTCTTTTCTTTCCTGATCAATAGAGCCTCAGGTGCCTCTACACCACCACTCAACACAGGGCTCTAAGATAACTTGATATATCTTTTACATCAAGGGATTTGTATGTATGTGAAGGAGGAGACATGAAAGGTTTAACTGTATTGGGAGTCTATTTATGAATGATAATATAACTTAAACATTTTATTTCATTTGTTGTTTGCTGTTCTTAGAGATTGAACTATATAATTGTTGATTTGGATATTAATATTTTCACCTACTAACAGGTAGAGAAAAAAATACAGCCCTTTATTTAACAGGCACAGAATTTTAGTTGATAAGTAATGGTTATTAAGCGAGTTATTGTGTGTGGACGCCAATTTTATGACTCCCTTTTATAGAGGTCATCGTGGTCAGTAAGTAAATTTGGCTTCCTCAATTAACTTTGCCTGTTGGAAGTTGGTTGAGAAGGTCACAAATTGACTGTAAGATGTTGCAGTTATTATAAGGTCATTCCAACCTTGACCTGTTTTTAAACGAACAATCATAAGTTCTGGACTATCTGTACCTAGTCGTTTGGGATAACATAATGCCACAACCTAGCAGAAAGGAAGCTTGTAGCTATATTAACACTTTGTGTTTGTCGTGCTGTATGTATGTCCTTATAAACACTGTATAAAGTAGGCCAATCTGATGGTTAGGAGGAAGGAAAGATGAAGTCAAGAGTGGGCTGCCTACTTTGCCAGTTAATTATTGCTAAGAAGAAATGATTATCCCAGATTTCCAAGTTAAAATCTTCTTGCTCAACCCCTTACCAAAAGCAGCTGCCATGGTCTGATCAAGGGAAGGTTGGTTGTCTCCAGAAGGCAGGTCTGGCCTGGTGTAGTCTCTGCTCTTATCATTGTTGTATTTTACATTGAGGCTTGTGAGTTTGGAAAAGTCAATGCGGAGGGTGCAGCAAGCATTGTAGATGTTCTGCCCATCAAGAGACTATAGGAAACCAAAGCAGAGTACATCTAAGCCAAGGAAGTTACTTCAGAGAAAAAAATTCTATACACTCCACATCCATCCAATATATAAAACTGAGAAATAATCTTAAAAGATGAACATGAGATTAAATCTCTGAGTAATGTACATTATAATGCGATACAATGCTATAGCTACAATCTAATCTAGAACAATCCTGTATTCCTCTGGGAAGAGTACACAGGAGCAGGCAATGTCTCAGAGGATGGAAATCAGTAGCACTCCTTGTTATGCTTCTCCAGTGCCTTTCCCTGCTATTTACTTTTAGCAATAGTTCCATCTTCCTAAAGATACTTGTGTTAAGGGATATATACTATTCCTTGCCTGGTCAAAATAATTATATTTTTTCAAATTTAAGCACTTTCAAAATTCCCATCCCAATTAACAACTTAAAACTCTTATGTTTTAAAATGTAGACCTAATTCATAAAACTTGCATGATCTCTTAATTTTCTAAAATTCACAACATTCCTCCAAGTCACCCAAAATATCCCAGACATAATGGTTTTAGTTTGGTTCTGCTGCAGAGGTTTGCTTCTTATAATATGTTGAAGACATTATAGACTGGAAACAGAAACAAGAAAAGAACTCACCAATTTGGCATGCTGGGCACTCACAGGGTCTGCATATTGCAAGAGGGCTTGAAACTGGTTGTTCTTGGTAAATGTGATTATTTTCAGCACTGTCCCAAATTTGGAGAAAATCTGTGTTCGCACAAAACACAAAGAAGTCATAAAGAGATTGTTTCCAAGCCTTTTCTGGAAGTGTGAAATAGGTTGGGGAATGGTAACAACTTAACACAACAGAATTGCACCACAAACTTCCACTTCCAGAAGAAAAAGCCAAAAGATTCAAACACATAAAGGAGCTACTGACAAATTCTTTGTGAGGAAGAAGTTACATTACATAAGACATCTTTGCCCAGTCTCAAGGGGCAGATCACATTTTTTGCAATTCCATCTTGAATTTAGCAACTCTAGATGGCACTAGAGGTACAGTAAAAAGAAACCCTGTAGGTCTCTTCCCCAACATTTCCTTCATTTTGCATGCAGTGAACCAATCACTTCTTCCAGAGCAAAGCCTGCCTGTAAACAGTTACAGAAAGAAACATGATCCCAGTGTGTTGCTTTCTGCTAATATTTTAGAAAGACTGGAGAATTTTTTAAAAACATGTAAGCATTATGCTCACACAATGATTTGGATTCAATCTACAAAAGATACATCAATACATCTGAAGATTTTTTTTTAATGTGATCTAAGCAAAAAAAAAAAACCAGCTTCTCTAAGGTATTGCAGAGAGGTGCTACGTTTGAGAACATTTAAGTTAAAAAACATGTTTCAGGGATTAAATCCAAAGAGTTACATGGCCCCGTGAAACAATGTCTAATATATGTAGCAACGTGTACCTTATCAACTGATAAGGACACAGGTACTCTTATTTACATGGGTACATGCCAAAGGGTTTTATCCAAAAGGCGTATCAGAATTTTTCCCTAATGCACCCATAGGGAATAAAAGTGAATTATACATGGTAACTAGAACGTTCCTCAAATTGAAGGTGTCTGTAGTGCAATTCCCACTAGCCCCAATAAATCTGATAAATGGTAAAAACTGAAGCTAGAGTCAATTATCTGATGGGAGAAAGCAAGGTTAGAGGACCAAGATCTAACACAAAAGCAGCTTTTGGACCTCAAGGATGGGAATAGAAATAATGCCATGTAAGTAAGAATATACTATATATGCTCCTAATCTAAGCAAATATCATGGGAGAAAAAACAGTGCGAGGATTAATGAAAGAAACCATAAATAGACATGCCACTTGTGGCACAAGTTATCACAGCTAATTCTCTGCCACATGCTGGCCACTGAAAGCTGGAAGTCACATCTCACCTGATGGAGGACATCTAGAGTAACAGGATAGAAGAGGTTTTCCACAATGATCCTCAGGACTGGGCTCTGACCAGCCATGGCCATACCAGCATCCACAGCTGCAGCAGAAGCAGACAGTGCCAGATTCCCAGACTGCACAGAATTGACTGCTTGCAAGGCTGCTTGAGCACGCTAGGGAAGCAAACGTTTTAATGCATCAGTAAAGTAGGAAAACACATATCCATTATTCATATACTAGCAAAGATTATTTTCTTTCGAACGCTCTCAAATATGATGTTCAGTTGCTACTTTATGAAGAAAAAAAGTCTAGAGATGCTGTCTTGAAAGGATGAAGCAGGAGAATTTGTTAATAAGAAGCCAGGTTATCTGCTCTTCATATAAGATAAAGGGTTTTTCAATGAGTGCAAATATGCAAACAGAAAAAGAAACTGGAATACAGCAACAGGTAATACTCACTTAACTATATGCTCATTAGGAGCAGAATGCAACTGTATGATTTTATGTGACAGCATCACTTAGTGACAGCAATCCAATTCTCATCGGTGAATTAAGAGAAGACCTCATGACCAGGAATTGCAACTTCCTGCCAGCTGCCAACAAGCAAAGCTAACGGAGAAACCGGCAAGTGCCAGTCACAACAAACCTTTTCTTAGGTGATTTGTAAAGAGGCCAATGGGTGAACAGTGCTGTGGGAAGTCAGCAGGGAAAGTCGTAGATGGTAATCACATAGCCACCGGATGCTGCAATCATCATAAGTGCGATGGCTGTTTAAAGTACTACTCATTCAGGGCTGTCAATGAGTTTATGTACTATTTGTTTAGTGCTGTCATTGAATGAGCGGTTGTTAACCAAGAACTACCTATGTTTCACTTAGCAATAATTATGAGATCAGCTGCAATGCAATGTTTCCATGGTTAATAAATTTAAAAAAGCTGTAGTATAGGTCTAGCCCACTAAATCCCATTAAACTTAGGAAAAACTGCTAACACAGTAGCTATAAAACAAGACTCCAATCCAAATTATTGCCTCTAGCAAGAATTACTTTTATTACAGGGGTTCCGAACCTGTGGGCTATGGCCCACTACCAGGCTGTGACCTATTTGCAACTGGGTCGTGTGAGTAGTGAGCTGGCGCATGCACAAGGTGGGCACCAATACTCCCAGCCCGACTGACTCCCGCTGCTCACACAAATGAAGATGTGCATGTGCACGTACACCTGCCTCTCACACAAAACTATTCCCCCATCT
>JANHFT010003153.1:0-11575 GCA_032467955.1 Pseudoxenodon macrops | reverse complement strand
AAAAGGGAGGGGGGAAGGGGGAAAACGATGTCGGCGCAGAACTTTTTTAAAAAGGGAGGGCAAATTCCGGTAGAGGGAAGAAGGTGGGGGGGGTTTGCTATCGTGGGACGTGTATTCCCGGGTCACTTCAATTGTTTCCAGAACTCGGCCAAAGTTTTTGCCATGGTGCGAGTGGCCTAGTTTCCGCCTTCCCTGCACACACCCGAGTCCGGCGATTTCTCACACACCGGACGGAGAGCGGCCGCTCCCTCCGCCACAGTTATGCGACAACTCCCTCGCCTCAGTTATGTGAGCCCTTCCCGAAACAATATCGCCTCACAAGTTACGCCGTCTCCCCTTCCCTCCCATCCTCGTTAACGCTTACCCGTCCATGGCACACGAAGGCAACCCGAAGGGAAGCGGAGTGCAGGCGCTGGAGTAGCAGGAGCGGATCCAACGGCTACGTGTTATATAGACTCACAAAATGGCGGCTCGGAAAGGCTCCGCCCTCGACTCCTTCCCGACGCTGAAAACTGATTGGCTGCTTGGCCTGTCGCTTGGACGGCAGCAGGCAACGGAACCTCGCCGTTTCGGCCCAGCTCGAGCCGACTGGGATCTCTCATTGGTGGAAACTAAGCGACGGGGGCGAAGTTAGATTCTGGCTCGCGGCTGGATTGTCCGCTGTGGGATTCGCGGGGCCTTCTTGAGCTCTGGCGGTGAAGACGGGGAGCGGCCATCTTAAAAGAGGTGGGAGGGTTAGGATTAAAAAAAAAAAAAAATTGGTTCCCTCCGCTGTTTGAACCTGGTCTGTCCCCGGCCGCCATTGTGGCTACGGGCAAATGAATCCAGAGACGACTTGCTCTCGAGACGGCCATAGTTGGATAGTTGGAAAGCCAGGGGTTGAAGCCTTGGCGGCTCTTTTGAAAGATGGCAGAACCATAGCCTGTCGGGGAAATCTGCTGAAAGACTTTAAAAAGTTGGCCGGCCAAGTTGAGGAAAACAGAAAGACGGCGATTGTAACACAGTTTGCTAGACCCGTTGATTGTTCTTGGAGGTCGTTTTTCTGCCCGTTCTTTCATAAGAATTTATATCTGATCTACACTTATATATTTGAAACCAGCACGTGTCCTCCCTTTATACTGTGGTTGGATTGTGGAGAAAGTTAGCTATACTCTTCCTGGAGAATTCAAAGCCGTTTTGCCCCAAGTGACTTAAAATCTGACTTTTTGTAAACATTTTTGTGATATGTAGTCCCACTTGGTAGTTTTTTTTTTTTTTAAGTTACTTAATGTTCTATGTCTTTAAACCCCACTCTACCCCAGACCACAATTTGTAACCAACCTCTAGCCATGGCTCCTTCAACTGTCTACAACTGCCCATTCTTGGCTTACACAAATGAGAAATACACAAAACAATATATAATTAGTATGTATTTCTCCTAGGGCTCTGTGGCCTGGATGAACAGGCCGGTCTTGGTGATGGTTCTGACTTGATGGAACATTCCCAGAATTATGGGTGGCTGTAACTCTCCTTGCTTATTGGAAAGCCAAGTTCAATCAATGAGCCTTTGGTCTTTAGTTTAGTTGATGTTATTGGATATTGGATAATATTTCAGCTGTTCCGTTTTGTTCTATGTTGCTCTACCCTATTTTGTGCTTGTAAGTCTTGTCAGTTGGATGGCCTTAACAAATCCAGTCATCATTATCATCTTAGAGAAATATTTGGTGGATTTGGATTGTGAACATTACACAGAAAATGCTCTTGACAGGATTTGCATATCACACTAAGTCACTCAAAACACACAGTGCTGACTACAGGAGTGATCATTACATGTGATGGAATGCACACCTGGAGAAGCCCAAATTAAGAGACTGCATAGTCCCAGGGGAGAAATGAGGTTCAGGATAGCCATATCTCAGGTAGGTAACAAAGTTATAGTGTTAGTTTGGCAATATTCAGTCAGTAAGTGTCAGCAATTGGACTCAATTAGATTTCATTGTGTCATCTTTGAGCCTGGAATGACAGTCCTGTACTCTTGTATCCCCCCCCCCCTGACACTTGACTTTGAGCACAGTGGAGTCAATTCACTTGTTTCTTACTTGCTCCTCCAGTCCAGAGCAAATGCTGAGGGGAGGATATTGTGTTGCTGTTGGACAGAGTGTTTTGAGTCCATGGGTACCAACTGCCATATGTCCTACCTCCAGAGAAGGGATGTGTCCTGCTGCCCTCACCGAAGATTTTTTCTCTCTCCTGTTCATCACCATAAAAAGGAATAAAGGAATAAGTATCAGGATGAACAAGGTGCTAGGTTCCTGTTATTACTGTGCTCCAGTTATTGCCCAGATGGATGGATGGATGAAACATTAGAAGATAACATTTAGAAATAGGCTACCAGAGCTAAGCTGCAAAAATCCAGATGACCAGTAAGTGACAACAAAAATACACAAAACAATGTTAACCTGCCATCGAAACATTGCAGTTGGTTAGAATACTTCAAAGAAGTTATCTTCACCAGTGTTCTAATCAGGTAAGAATTTGCACAAAAATGATGTGATCGGGTCAAAACCACCAAGGGCTAGCCAGCATGTAAGACATAATACCTAGGCCAGCAGACCAGAAAGGGTAAAGAAAAGAATCAACCCCTTACCCAGGGCCTTCCTAACTCACTAATAGTTCAAGTGCCTCATTCTAAATGTTATTCAGAACAAGGTCTTGAGACACCTCTCTTCTGGGTCTGCTTTCTTCAAGATACCAGAATAGTTGAGTAGCCATTTTTGTGGCTCTTTGGAACAAGCGATCCTCAAATCTGGTGGCCACCCAGTCTGGAGAAGCTCTAGCCATTAAACAAAATGGGCTAACATCAATAGGAATTCTTGGCAGGTTCCTTTGTTATCATTGAGCCCTATAATACAAGTTAAACGTTCCCATGGAATGCATGGAGTAAGGTTTACTCTCAGGAAAATGTAGATAAGATAGCAGTGCAGTATTGTTTAAAGTTAACCTTAAATAGGGTTAAAAAAAATACGAGAGAATGAAGCCTATAGTTCAGTTTTCTGCACTTTTATTTCAACCGAGTTGTCCTAGCTCCAGTTTGCCATATGTCAATAAATTGTGTGTAGGAGCAAAATAACACATGCTATTATATTACTTCACAATATTGAGTTTCATTGAGGAGCGATTTCATTTCACTGTCAGCTTAATTCCCACCACTTGGGATAAAATTAAATAGCTTTTCCTCCTTAACTAGTAAATGTTTGATCAGGATCCTCTCTGTACAGTACCTAAAGCAGTATTTTTCAGCTTCAGCAATTTTAAGATATGTGGACTTCAGCTTCCAGAATTTCCTAGTCCATGCATAGGCTGGAGAATTTTGGGAGTTGAGGTCTTAAAGTTGTTTAGAAACACTGGTCTAAAGCACTAAATTTATACAAGAAGTCTAGATCCTGCTGTTAACATGAATTGTGTAAAACTATTTTGCTGAAAATGGAAGAACAATTCTAGGAAATCTCTGAATAGGGGATGAAATAAACAATTGTTCCTTTGGTCTCTCTGCTTCCCATTGCTTTGTTTTCAGACAGAGAATTTTATAAAATATGGAAGTTCTGTTTAACAAATAAAGACTGAAAACTCTGCCTGTTCCATTAATTTATCTGTTCCTAAGGTGTTAAAAGTGCTAAGCAATGCATACAACCACATATTGTGTCAATAAGTTCCATAAGCAGCAAACTGCTCATTAATTGTACTGTGTGACCCTACAATCTAGAAGGAGAAATATTTAATTTTATTTCAGTTTAATGGATTTACAAGCTGTTCCATTTGCAAAGGTTTCTGTGGTATATGTTCCACTGTTCCTAAGTTATGTTAAAATATAAAAATATAATATCGAAACATGTTAGCAAAACCTATAACGCATTACTGGGAACAAAATCAATTTAGCAGACTAATTCTACTGTCCAAGAGAAAAAATATCACAACATTCTGCTCCCGATGCCTGCTGAAAAATCACATTTTAATTCCTTTCCTGAAAGTCAACAGAGTAGGATTTTTCTGGAGAAATGCTGTTCCATAAGGGGAGTCAGCAACTGAGTTGGCCGTGATCCTTGAAGATAGCCTTCCCCGAGTGAAAGAATATGGAGGGAGATGTATGCATGGATGTAAACAGTGGTGGGATTCAGCCAGTTCACACCGGTTGTTAACTTTCTAAGCAGTTCGGAGAACTGGTTGTTGGAAGAAATCTTATTTTATTTTTTCCCCACTTTCCAGGGCTAATCCTGTAAGGAAGACAGGAAGAAAAACATTCTGGTGTTTCTAGCCTAAACTTTATTGCCCTGCTTACAGAAACTGCCTCTCCAGTTAATCCTTATTACATTGTAACAGCTATTGTGAGTGAAGTTGAGTTGGCCACGCCCACATGGTCACATGACCACTGAGCCACACCTACCCGGCTGGTCATTAGGGCAGAGAACCAGTTGTTAAATTATTTGAATCCCACTATTGGATGTATAGATTTGTTTCATCAAATTTATTGTGACTGGGTATCCTAGTAGACTCTGGGCAGCTTACAAAATCCAAATGCACAATTAAAACAGTTAAGAAAGTAGAAAATAGAACATGACAGCCTGGACTATAAACAACAGTAACAATAAAAACGTAACAGGATCCCTATTAATATATAATATATTAATCCCAGGCCTCGGAGCAAAGCTAAACCTTTGATCATCTGTATATCTGGTGATGCCTCAGAGGGCAGTAGCAGCAGCAAAGAATGTACGCTTCTTGAGTCCCATAAGAGGCATCCTTTCATTGAGCAGATCTGGAGCATAACCATTCTGTCAGAATGAACTTGGCAGGAAGAATCAAAGGGAGATCGGGGGTCTCTAAGCTAACCAGGCCCTATGCCCGTGATGGCGAACCTGTGGCACGCGTGGCCAACCTATGGCACGCGTGGCACACGAAGCCATGTCGCCCAGCACGCAAGGCCTTGCCTATTTGTCTTCCAGGTTTCTGGCGCGCATGCATGTGCGACGAGCAGCTGTCATTCGCATGTGCAGCAGTATCGAAAACCAGTGTGTGCATGCGTGCCAGCCAGTTGATCGTTGGGCGCGCATGCACGCTAGAATCCGGATGTGTAGCATTTCTGGAGCCCATCCCTGAGGAGCACGCGAGAGAGAGAGAGAAACGTTTCCACGCTACCTTTTCGGCACTCAGGACTGAAAACGTTTGCCATCACTGTCCTATGCCATGAAGAGTTTTATATAACAATCAGCACCTGGAAGCCAAATAGCAGCCTCCCCATGAGAAATGGGTGTAGCAAGAAGTGACTCTTAACTTGCCTTGCACTGCTGGATTTTGAACCAGCTGTAGCTTCTGGATGACCTTCAAGGTCAACCCCATGTAGAAATGTATTGCAATCAATAATCTAGAAAGATCTAATTAGACAGGCAGGTAGTACCAGTATTGAGAACAGGACATTACAGGTGACAATTCAGTCCACTGAATTTTAACCAAAGGGAAATTGGTAACCAGTGTAGCGAAGTAGTGTTATATGGAAAAATAAGAGAGGAATAGAAAATGGATATTAAAATATTTTAAGAAAAGTTACTAGCTTGCAACTGTGGTGAAAGGTATCTTTGTCCTAGTTCACAGAGTATGACAAGCTATATTTTTATTTGCTCGGCCCTTGTGTGTTATGTGAATTCAGCAATTGCAAATGGTAAACACAGGGAAATTAATCAGTAATTTCCAAACAATTCAGATAATCATAGCTAAAATTAATGAGATCTATGAATACAGTTACTGGCCGTATTATTTCCTAGCCCTACTTATCTATCTTTTCTTATTATGTCTATGGTTAGTTAAAATGAAACTGTAACCAAATTAGATAAATCTAAGCAAAATTCCTGTGTAGGTATAAACATTTTTTCTCTCTGACTTTCCTGATCTTTCTTTTGTAAATGGGCAAATTTATCCCATTACCCTTTCCATGAATTTTCAGCACTTTCTTGCTTTCTGTATTCCTTTAGAATTTTCTGATTACTCATTTCCTTGCATTAACCATAAGAAACACTAGCCATTTCCTGCCTACCATGCTAAGGCATTTTGTTGAAACCACAAAGCCTGGATATCCGAAAGGCATGTCCATCTGTGTATATGTTTAAAATCCAATTTGGTCAGCTTCCCTTGTACAGAACTGAAGGAAGTTGGCACCTACCCCCCTCCTAGAGGAATGAAATATTTTAGGATATACTAAAAAGGCAGAATGTTTCCCCTAAAAGAGAAATAGAAAGTCACAGAAGCAGAAACTCAGCCCCCACACCTTTCTTAATGGCCAGTCTATTCTACATAACAAAGATCTACCTCCTTCAGACAACCATATTAGGAATTGCCCAAGGTCCTTTCAGTACATCACCACCCAGCAAGGCTCAACCAAGCCTGAGAGACAGCCTACAAAGTTAGCTAAGACCCCCACCCCAGGGAGTCTGACAGCCAATCAAAGTGCATTTCTTACATAGTAACAGGAAGGTTTGGGGTGGAGCCCGACAGAGTGTATAGAAAACCCAGGGACTCTCAGCAAGACCCTTTTTTCCCCCCTTCACCCAACATCTTGAAGCATGTGATCTGCCTTTTTCCCTAGGACCACAAGTGGTCCTGCTGTCCACCGTTAAACCATCTTTCCAAACAGCCTCCGTGTTTCCAGTGTCTTCTTCCCCACTTGGAACTGAACCCAGATGGACATTTCTTCCAACAGAACTGAATTTTAGATGTAAAATTCCAGCGGCTGACATTGAGCAATCTTTGCAAAGGAGGCATTTCACCCTCACCAATGGTTAATTCTCCAGTTACAAGCAGTTGACCCGTGATCTTAATACTACATACTTCCACTAAAAGCTTCATTCGGTTCAGCGGGACTTACTTCTCGGTTAAGGTTATTGTGTGAGCACTGCCTAAATGTGATTAAAATTTCATGCAATTACTCTTTAGTCATTACTTCCACATTGCAACTCTCCCACCTTCCCACAAAATAAATATGAAGGGCAGCTTGTCCTTCCCCAATATGAATAGAAACTTCCCCTCAGCCTAAAAGCGCCAGTTCCACATTTTTTCCTCTTAAAATATTTCAAGTTTACTGAATTCTTGCTGCTTTACCATTGAGTCTGTTGGAGAAGAGAGAAATGATAAGATGAGTAATGGTATTCAAGAGAGGCTTGGGTATTGCAGCTTCTTAGGCTATGAGATCTACTGCTAAATAATTCAATTTCTAGATTATTTATTCATGCAGGAGAGCTCAGATGTCTTCCTTTCCTTTCATCCCTTCTGCATGTCATGGAAAGTTCCTGACAAAATATTGTAAATGGGTCCAGAAGCTACTACTGTAAGAACAAAGTAAAAGCCAACTCCTTTTTTTTTTTAATCTGGCCCATTTTCTAGAGGTGAATGTCATTTTATTTGCAAATGTAGAACGTATAAAAAGCCAAAAACTTAAAACCAGCAAGACAGTTTGTCATTGAATTTGATCACCAGTGTGCTAGCAATTTCTAAATGGATTGCATCAATACATTAAATGAGATTAAGTGAAGGATAAGGAAATAATATCAACATTGCATTTATTGCTATCTTGTGCTAGTGAGAGAGCTAAGAAACTTGTAAAATCTATATGTTGTGTTCCATTTTGGATTAAACTCTTACTGTTTTCTGTGAAAATCTGTCATTTAGTTAGCCAGCATTTCAACACTACTGTATATTATTACAATTCGAGAGATTTCTGAATGTTTGTTTTTGAAATTTTTTTCCTTCAAATTTCGGTTGAGGTGCATACAACAAGCATTTTTTTTTCAATTTGGCATCTCTACCGCAGTTGGTCATTAGCTTTTACATTTTGAACATCTTAACATATGTTAATGCTTTCATTATTTTATATTTTTATTTCAAATTACATAGCATTTGATCTGCAATCTTAATGGTTTTTAGCGCTGTATTTCTTTTGCAGATACATACCTTGACAGCCAATCCAGAAACGTTTTGGATAAACAGTAAAACATATTCCAACAGCATAAATAAAACTTGAAGAAGAATTTATTTCCAATTTCTTGTGAGAGAAGAGTGAAGAGTATCTGCCTTCCTCTGCTATACAGCTGGTTTAGAATTGATCAATTAAAAACATAAACATAGGAGCAGGCTAGATTCTTCATGACGGGGAAATCAGACAATGTTATTAATCATGCTATCCCTTATTTATGAAGTATTCAAAACATCTTTCTTCAAAAAATTAAGATGCTGCACATTATTTTATATAATACTGTATGTACAGAGAGAGGGATCTTCTGACTTTGTTCCGTTAGATCAGGGGTTTCAAACTGGATTTCTTCGTGGGCCGGATCAACATTGTAGTTCTCCTCCATGGACCGGCTGGGGTGAGTGGGAGAGGGGATGGATGCCTCCTGCAGCACCCTGCCAGCCAAAATGGGGCGCGGCACCCCGTTTTCAGCCTCGACATCCTCCTGCAGCACTCTGCTGGCCAAATGGAGTGCAGGGGAGCCCCGTGTGGGCCCCCCCTGTGCCCCATTTTGGCTGCCAGAGGCACCGCGGGCCAGTCCTTTGCTATTTCCAGGCAAGCCCCACAGGCCAGATTTAAGCACCCGGGCCGGCAGGCTTTGAGTTTGACACCCCTGCATTACATTAAGCCCATGTTCACAGCATTCCTTCATCCTAATTCCCCTAACGACAGCCATCTTGTGGGAGAAGTTAGGCTGTGAGACATCATTGAGTTTTGTGGACCTAATTCCTATAGGTTTCAATACGTTTCACCAGCTGCATCCTATGAAATGGTGGACTTCCCTTGTGACCTACCTTAGGATTTATAGATACTGTACATTATGTATTCACCAGCTTACATGCCTGGGACGTCCTTCTTCCCATGGGAAAAGGGGCTGATGACTTATACGTCATAATATCTTAACAAAGCATTTGCTAAGTCAGGAATCTAGAGCTAGGATTCTCCAGGGTTTGTGGCCAAATAAACAAAGGTGGGTGGAATTCATATCTTCAGGCAGCTGCCCAAATGCCAGCATTCATGCAGAGACCTCCATTGTCCCCAGCGGTCCTTTTTCACATCGTTGCTCTTATTCAAAGTTGGGCAGACATTGGGAAGTTGTCTTTTTTTTTAAAAAATCACAGAATGATTCGTGCACAGCACTGATGCCAATGGGCAGGAACTGTTTTGTTTTTTATTTCCCAGTTCTGCCTGACTGAGGCAGCACCATTGTGGCAAAGCAGTTTAGCAGTTTGATTGCAATATTGTTGCTGTCAAGGAAACCCACAGGTCTAGAATAGATGCTGCTATGGGGGTGGTGTGTGTGTGTGTGTGTGTGTGTGTGTATTTTCGATGATTTCAGAAGTAGTTCACCGTTGCCCACTTTGTTTTATTTTTATTTATTTATTTCTAACCCGCCTTTATTATTTTTATGAACATATGGCAGCAAACATATCAAACACATCCTCCTCCTCCTCCTATTTTCCTCACAACGACAACCTTGTGAGGTGAGTTGGGCTGAGAGAGAATGACAGGCCCAAAGTCACCCAGTTAGCTTACGTGGCTAAGGCAGATTAGAATTCATGGCCTCCCAGTTTCTAGACTAGTACCTTAACCACTAGACAAACTGGCTTTCAGAGTGTGTGTGTGTGTACCTGTGCACACGTGCACATGCATATATACATATATTTTCGTTCTGAGGAAGATCTGTGTGATTAGTAGGGGTTGACACCAAGTGGATGGCACATAACCACCTCCATGCATCCCAGTATTCATGTGTGTGTTTTACACACACACACAGAGACAAAGACACATAGAGAGACAGAGTAGACTAAGAGAAGGTGATTTCTGGAAAACCAAAACCTGTAGGTAGACCTTGCTAAGAAGGGCTGAGCATGATAAATAGGGACAAAAAATGTACTATTTTACCACATTTTAAAGAAGATTACCCATTAACGTTTCAGGGAGAAACAGGGAAGTTCAGAAATAGTTTTCTTCTTCTGGTGATATGCACAATCCTTTTTCTTAGGCCCTCCTCCTAAAACCAGTTTTGCCCCTTACTCTGGCCTCCACTTTAGTAAATGGGTCATCCCCTGCAGCTGCATGCTTTTCATTCCACTCTATCAAGGATGAATATATATTGAGACAAATAGCTCCATTCCTTTGCAGATTCCCCCCCCCCTCCCCAAATTTTCTCTGCACTGGACTCTTTTGAAGTCTGATACATTCAAATTGGTTTTGCTTTCTTGCATTCTTCCACCCTTTTATGTTGGTGTAATGCAGTCTTACTAGCTGTGGCACTTTAGCATTTCCCAGAATTTCTGTAAACTTATCCAATATTGGAAATTATAATTGCCATTCAGACATCTGGAGGGCCACAGGTCCTTTTCCCATCCCATCACACTCCCAAAATTAGAGCCTGGAGGCCAGAGATAGCTGTATTGTGATTCTGATTGCTGTTGTCCTGTCCTGCAGTTTTTTCCCCTGTCATGTTTCAACAATTGCTTTAAAAGATTGAAAGACAATGTTGTTTAAATTCTCCTGGTTGAGGGTGTGACTTCTTTTGCATTTTTCCGTGATGAATGCCCTGTTGTCATATGTAATCATCTCTCTGACACTGTACATGGGTTTTGCTAGGAAAACGTCCAACAGAAATTCTACTCAAGGACATTCGTCCAAGAAATTTAAAATAAAGAACTCTGAGAACAGTTGAGACGTAGAAACCTTTTTGAGAAATTGCAAAGCAGATTTGGAGATGCTATTCTGTACTCCGGTTGAAACATTAAATAGTAGAAGTAGATGAAAAACTGTTTGCACAAGAAATCTGATTCAACTCTGAGGAAAATGCTTTTTATAAAACAACTCTATTATATCCAGGGGCAGTACTAACACATTAATTTCCGATTCAGATCCAGATCCTCTCTTAGCTTTCTTCTTCTAAACTGGAAGAAATATTTCTGCTTGAAAGCTTCACAAAGTGTAGCTTTGCAATATAAACCTATAGACTCTGAAGTAAACAATGAAATTCGAATAGACACCAAAACTCCAGACAGAACACAATTGCATTGTTTTCTGTTGTACGGATTTTCTAACTTTAGGCAATAAATACAATGGACACATTTCCATTGATAGATGACGTGCAAAATTTTCCAGTACTGTATTGAGGAATTAGTGAAGAGTTCAGTGGGAATATTGGGGAAAAAAGAAGGAGGGGGAAGGAAGGAAGGAAGGTTGGTCCAAATGAGATTCACTTGAAGGAAGTTAGCACCTACCCACCCCTCCTAGAGGAATTAAATATCCTATGAAATATCAGAAAGGTAGAATATTATATTTCCCTGGATGACAGGGGGAAAAAAAACAGTTTTAAAGACAAAACAGCTTCCTGCAGATCCCTGCCCCCTCTTCAGATCCAGGGTGATGAGATTAAGTCATGGCCCTCAGGACATGATAGGATTAGCCCTCTACCCATTTTGCAACAGAACTCACCACCTTGTACCTGGGGAGATTGCACCAACCAGCAAGGCTCAACCAACCCTGATGGACAGCCTACAAAGTTAGCTAAGACCC
>JANHFT010003152.1:111756-142727 GCA_032467955.1 Pseudoxenodon macrops | reverse complement strand
GGCCGGAAAAGATGCACCCAGAAAGCACCACTGGAGCCTAGCAATGAAAGGAGGAAGATATGGATCCCGTTTCACCTCCATTTACACAGTGTTATTAGGACTCTGGCCTATGCCTTAAAAGCTGCATATTCTTCCAGATCGAGGAGGAGAAGCAAGACGGGCCAAGAGAAGTTGGAGGCTCCGAGGCTGCAGCCATGGCAGGTATGAGGTTCTTACCAGGAAGCATTAAACTCCAAAGGAGAGAGAGAGGAGCCTTCTCAACCCTCTTATGCTACAAAATGTCCACAGCTTGGCCAAACTAATCACTCAGGAAACAATGTTGTGGGAATCAAGGATAAGAGACTTCTACTGAACCCTAGCAAGACCAAATGGCTTCAGCTGTATGGATCTTCAGGTTCCCATAATGTAATATATTTAGTGAGTTGCACTACTCCTGAGACACCTGATCCACAACTTTGGAGTTCTCCTGAACTCAAAGAGCAGGTGTCAGTCACCGCTAGGATACTCTTTGCACAACTTTGTATTGTGCATCAGTTGCACCCTTTACTGGATCAGGAATCCCCATGTTTAGTTATTCAAGCCCTGGTCATCTCCTGCGTGGACTGTTGCAATGTACTATACATGGAGCTACCTTGAAGAGCATTCAGAAGCTACACTGTGGGCAGTTATTGGGGTCCTAGGATGGCCTCTATTTACATCACTGCTTCACGAACTGCACTAGCTACCAGTTTGCTTCTGGGTTCAATTCAAAGGTGTTGATTATCACCTTTAAAGCCTGACATGATATGTGTCCATGCAGTGGTGGGATTCAACTGGTGTAACAACCAGTTCACTGAGCACGTGCTTTGTGTTTGAAAACAGCTCTAAAATTACCTTCTACTGCAGCCCCGGTGAGTAAAACAGCTGAGGTGTAGCAATCCGCTCTGCCACGCCGATCAGCTGGGCTTCAAACAAAGGAAATATAGATTGGTATAGCGCAGGGGTGGGCGGGCGTCCCCAGCTGATCGTCGGAGCGAACCAGTTCACTCTCAGCTGATTGTCGGAGCAACTGGTATGACCGAACCAGTATGAACTAGCTGAATCCCACCCCTATGTCCACGCTACTTGAGGAACTATCTCACCCCAATGGGACCGGCCCAGCCCACCCATGCTAGAAGAAGGGGCATTCTGTGGGCCCTATCAGTCAAAGATGTTTGGTTGGTGGGGTCTAGGAAACTTTCTTTTTCTGCCATGGCTCCTGTCTTTTGAAGCATCCTGCCTCCTGAGGTGAGATTCTCATCTACTGTTCTGATGTACTGTTAGTGCCTGAAGACCTGGATCTATCAGGTGGACCCTCCCGAGATCCATTTTCACTGGCAGAGGGTTATAGGAGCCCCTGACATCCGAAAATGGAGTTCGGGAGCCTGTTATTTTTTTTTTCCAAATAGTTTTTTATTTTTCACACAATTCATTATCCAGTTTCATTTCCATATACATTTGCCAATTCTTTTTCAAATCACAATTCCAATTCTTTTCCAAATCACATTTTCAACTCCCAATTCCCACATTTTTTTTAAAAAAAACATTTCAATTCCAATTTAACTTCACCAAGCTTAGATCCATATCACATTTCAATATCAATTTTTCTCATATTTTCTCTCTCCCCTTTCCAAAACGTACAACCTCCCCTGTCAGAGTATACATTTTCCCCTTTAATAGGGTTCTGCATATTTTATTTCTTTGTGAGCAAAATGGCTTCCTTTCCCTTCTCTTCACCCTTCGGCCCCCCTCTCTTTCATCTATAACAGTTTGCTAACAATCATTGTTTAAAAATCATTTATATCTTTTCAATTATTTCCTAATTCTTCTTCCCTCTATGGTTGTTTTTGTACCTCCCTTTTTCCTTAAATTCATTTTTACAAGTCATACATTTATTTTGTTCTACAAGTATTGCTAATTTATTTTCAAACTTTCTAATTTAACATTCTCCTTGTCCGTTATATCTGCCCAGTACACATATCACACATATATCCCAACAGGTACTTTCACATTTTAATCCAAATTCTTTAGAAAGAGCTTTCTAAATGTAGAAAATTGTAAAGATTTAAGTGGAAAAACAAGATAGTCTGATATAATTATTTGCACTACTCTATTGCATAAAGTCAATATTGCAATAATCTCTCTCTCTCCCCCTGTCTCTCTTACCCACCCACCCACAAACACACACCTATTTATCATCTATAGGCAATAGCACCTTAATCCGCAAATGAGCATGGATGTCTGCACACGTGTTTATATTCAGTTCTTTAACTGTCGACATGATAAACTAGCGGCTACTGAATGGAATCATTTTCTGAAAGGTGAGAAAGGATATACCTCTTTAGTCCCATTGATCCCCTAATTCAAGGTGTTAGGTTGTTTTGTGCACAACCAAAAGCATCAATGTAGCCCTCAAACCCTTGAATGTGTCCTGAGAAGAATATTTAACAAATGTAAAATTTGATAGAAAGGGGAATGTACTATCTACCCAAGAAGTACTATATTAATTATCTTTAATTCAGGTAATGTTATTTTAATTAAATTTAATTAGAATAAAATTAATTCAAAATTCATTTTAGGTTCTAGCCACATTTCCTTCCTTGTCCTGTCTAATCCTGAATCTATTTTTAAAAAAGCAGGGGCCCCAATGGACAAGCATGGATGTTGGCCTGATTTGAGAATAACCAAATGAGTTCACTATCTTTGTCATACCTAAATTGGCTTTGAGTTAGATGAAAGTCGACCATGTTCCTTTATAAGTTTGTGAATAGATTTTCAAAGGAGGTTTTCAGATGTTCCTGATCTTTTCATTTGGTTATTCTCAAATTAGCTTTCAAGGGCATGAATGAAGTTGGAGTTGATTCAGTCAGCAAAGCTAGGACATTAAGACAGTGTTCAGAAAAGGCAATGCGTGCTTTATGTTTTAGGATCAAAGGTTGATGTGTTGCTGAAACAATATCTTAAATGATTCCCCCAGCACAAAATTGTAATTATCACTGGGTAGGTATATTTGAACTATATTTTTAAGAATATATACTTTTTCATTTAAAAATTATCATGTACTTTAAAGAAGATTATTTAAGGAAGGGCAGTACTAATGAGGGGCAAGCTTTCCTGCATAGGAACTGAGAGGCTAAACTTCTGTAAAATTACATCAGTGAACAGATGGCATGTGGTGACTGCATTGGAAAAGAAAACTGTCCATTCTAAATAGAAAATATCCCAACTTAAAAGAATGTTTTCATTTTATTACCAATCAGTGTCCACAGCATCCCATTTCCAGAGCTTCTTATGTGATTTTAATTTTTATGTTATTAAAAATAGAAAAGAGTAGGTCTAAGGAAATGTGCACATTATATGTGACATTTTCAATCCCTGCCAGGAAAGTCTAAACACCAGCAGGGATTGTTGCATCCCTGAATTTATGTTTGTATAATGCTGATTCTACAAATTATTTGAAACCCACTAAATTATATATGCTTCCTTCTCAATATAGCCTTCTCAATATATCAAAGAGCATTACTTTGTGCAACTTTCTAATGATTGGTCCCCAGGATAGTTGCCTCTTTCAGATCACTAGATAAGTACACTAATCCAGTTGCTCAGCATATTCAAAATCATCAGTTTGGGTCACATCCTGTCAATGAGGAAAAATAGCAGCTGGGGAAGAAGTGTGAGATTATCGCCTTCTTTTTTAAACAGAGGTAGAACCCAACTTTACATGCAAAGCTTCGTAATTCTGTTCCTGGTCTTTCTAGGTGAACAGATAGCATTGTGAAAACCTCCTGTCTGAAACTCTGAAGGATTGCTACTAGTTTATCTATACAATAATGAGCTAGGTGGACTAATGGGCTGTAACAGGTTGGCATCTTCTAAAATAGATGTACTATTGTGAATTAAATCATGGATGGCCCTGAAGAATGCTTAGGGAGTAATATGATCACCATTTATAACTTAGTAGTTAACAAATATTTTAATGCATACAAACTTACTGACACTGAACTGACATGAATATTATATATGCTTGGTTTCTAGTAATTAGGATGCCTTTGTTGATGCAATCTAACTTTCACCATATTTTTGCTGAGGAAATATCTGCTGGTTCCCAGCAATAAATGAGTGTTTTATGTATTAATAGCTTATTTATCTTATGACAACATGATCATACATTAAAACAATGCAAAATGTATATCTCTTTGTTCTGTTTGTAAAAGCAACTGAGTTATTGAATACAAGAGAGAGATTCTTCTCTCTCTGACCCTAAATTCTATAGGATTATATACCCATGGGAATTAGTTCTGGTGCCAGCATTCATGTGACCTTATACTTTTAATGCTACTTAGTTTAAGCCTCTCAGCATATTTAGGTTTAAGGCTATGTCACTCTGTGGAATCTTAGGGGTCATCTACACTGCACCCTTAAAATGTTTTTGTCCTGTGCTCCTGTCAATTTCACTTTAAGTTAGTTTAAGAAAATCCTGTCCAGACAAGATGCTTTGAGGTAATAAAATTACCTCAAATGACTGGACAAGTGATGAATCAGTGCATTGCTGGACCTATTTAAAAAACAAATAGACAAAAAAAAAACTCCAGTGGAAATTACCTCAGATGACTGGATAAGTAATGAAACTGTGCACTGCTGGACTTATTTAGAAAAAATGGTGGAAAAATAAGTTGCTCAGGAAAGCAAAATAATATATATATATTTTAAAAGCCAGCAAAGTTATGTATACCAGGCAAGCATTATAGCCACTGCAGTGTTACAGATATCTCTATAATATAGTTATCCAACCTTTTGGCTAGTCTGGGCTGCATTGAATGAAGAGGAATTGTCTTGAACCACATATTGTGTGTGTGTGTGTGTGTGTGTATACCACATGTTAGACATGCCCATTCTAGAAGATATTAAGCCTGGTGAGTGCATTGATAACCTGGTCTACCTAAATATGAGACAGAGCATATTGCTTCTGCTTTTGCCTTTCAGCCCCAATCCAGGAGCCTTCGCAGGCAGTCGCTTCCTCGACAAACTATTTTGTGTTAAATTTCAATTTACCAATAAAAAAATAACTAGTATAGTTATTTCAATTTGTTTAGCTCTTATCAGCTAGCCATACCTTTCTGGGATTTGAACCCAGGCCACTTGCATATTAGCTAGATGTATTAACCTCTAGGCCACAGGCTCTCCTCACTTTGTTGACTGTACCAGGGGGAAGATGTAAGTGTTTTTCTGGTGAGCCCGGTCTGTCAGAGCAACCTGGGATGGAACATATTGCTTCTGCTTTCCACATTGACTCAGTTGTGGAGTTATTACTTCTTCTTGAAGGTTGCCAGTCACAAAATACAAGGATTGGTATAATAGAAAGGCAAAATGGACAGCAGTGCTTGAGGCAACAGAAGTGGGAAAATGGTATTCAACTTAAAAAAAAGGAGCAGGAGCATGGACCTAGAAGTTGCTTTTCAGGTGGTAAGCAGCAAGCAGATTTGTCTATTCCTGCAACCAAAAATGGTTACTGGCCCATGCTGACAGAGGAGTAACCTGGCAATAGTGATACACCTTTAACATTTGCTATCCGGATTCCTCAACCCTGAGCAACTACAAAAACAAGTAAATAAACTAAACTTTTGCCCCAGTGTTGAAGCTGCCTTTATTTGGCAGTGAGAAAATGTGTTGGGAAAGCTGTTGTCATTTAGATAAAAGTATTATTGGAAAAACCCCAGAGTCATAGGAATTTATAGCAGTGCCTTAAGCTCTTGAATTCATTGTGGCTTGATCCTTCCCTGGGCATACCACACATTGCCCTCTAAATAATCTGTTGCAGATTTTAACTTTATTTTTTTCCTCTCATTCAGTTTCTCTGCTTGGCCTCTATTTTATAATCAAGACCTTCCTTCTGACTACATACAGAATATGAACACACACAATTGCAAAGATCTTTTGCCAAGAAGTCTTTATTTTGCCAACAAAAAGTGATAATGATGATCATGGGGGGGAAATGGAATTTGAAGGAGATGAACCAAATTAATACTTAATGGAAATCTTTTTGGGGGGAAAATGCTTCTCCAAAACAATATTAAAGTTAGTCTGTTTTCCCACAAATAAAAAATAAAAATTCTGTAATGGACTAATGAAAGAAGGAAAATTTATGTTATTAGAGTGACTCAGTGACAGCTGATACTTTCACTGAATTTGGTAGCTGGGATAATATTTCGTGTATGTGTGTGTGAGAGAAGAAAACTTTGGTTGATGAACAGTAAACTCATTGGTAACATGGCAAGCTAGCTTTTCTCAAAACAGATAATTTGTCCACCTGGCCAATTATTACCTACTGAGTTGTGGAGCAGCCCTTCATGCTTCTGCATCTAACTTCTTCCAGTCAGTGACACTCTTCTGTGATTGAATGGAGAATCTCCAGCAAGCAATAAAGTGTTCTGTTATAAAGTTGTGTTCCTTTTGCACCATCCTGTACTCTACAGTCTACAGAGATGGAGACTCTCTATGATGAAGCTATGGATTTAGGCCACAAGTTAACAGAATAACAGAGTTGGAAGGAATCTTGGAGATCTTCTAGTCCAACCCCCTGCTTAGGCAGGAAGCCCTATACCATTTCAGACTAATAGTTGTCCAATCTCTTCTTAAAAACTTCCAGTGTTGGAGCATTAACAACAGTTGTTCCACTGATTAATTGTTCTAACTAAGGAAATTTATCCTTAGTTTAAGTTGGTTCTCTCCTTGATTAGTTTCCATCCATTGCTTCTTGTCCTGCCTTCAGTTGCTTTGGAGAATAGCTTGACTCCCTCTTCTTTGTGGCAACCTCTGAGATATTTGAACATTGCTATCATGTCACCCCCTAATCCTTCTTTTCATTGAACTAGACATACCCAGTTCCTGCAACCGTTCTTCATATGTTTTAGCCTCCAGTCCCCTAAGAGGAAACTGCAGAACTGCAGAAAAGAGTCTTTGTTACTCTTCTCTGCACTCTTTCTAGAGTCTCAACATCTTTTTTTTTACATTGTGGTGACCAAAACGGTAGTGCGTAGTATTCTTTTGCCAAGGCATTATAAAGTGGTATTAACATTTCATGTGTTCTTGATTCTAACTCTCTAATGCAGTTTAGGACTGCATTGGATTTTTTGGCAGCTGCAGCACACTTCTGGCTCATGTTTAAGTGATTCTCCATTAGGACTGCAAGATCCCTGTCACAATTACTACTATTACCACTTATACTATACCTGTGCATTTGGTTTTTCTTGCCTAAATATAGACGTTTCCCATTGCTCTCCAGTATATCCTTTCTAGTCATTTAGATTTCTAGAAGGTGTAATCCTTTTGAACCCCCAAACGTCCTTTGATGCTTTGATTACCTTCCATTGGATGCCAATACTTTACTCTCTAATATAGGAGTCAACAAACATTTCTAGCCATGGGTGCAATCACATAATCTTGCACAATGGCCCACATGCCTCCCCCAATGAACTAGCTGAAGATCTCTTACATTTTGGCAAGATCTTCCCCAATCGTGCAACTGAAATCAAGATTTACATAATTTTGAACTTTCCTTAAATCTTATACAACTGTTTTTGCATGAGATCTGTATTTGAGTATCTTGGAACCTCTTAAATCCCCTGAGATTTTGAGATCTTGGAAGACCAGTTATTTGGGGTGAGGGATGCCTCCAGAGATTTGATGAGTTTCTTGGTGTTCGTCAGTATGGAGTTTCCAACCCCTCCTCTTAACAAAATTTTAGGTGAAATAGTAATAGCACTTACACCTTTATACTGCTCCATAGTGCTTTACAGCCCTCTCTAATCAGTTTACAGAGTCAGCAATTTCCCCTCAACAATCTGGGTCCTCATTTTACCAAGCTCGGAAGGCTGAGTCAACCTTGAGCCAGTCAGGATTGAAGGAATTGAACTCCTGACAATGTGAACAAAGTTAGTCTGCAATTACTGCATTTTAACCACTGTGCTACCACAGTTCTGAAAGCATTTTGCTGTAAAAAGGGAGCCCAAATACCTCTGCTGGGGTAGTATGCAGAGAACAATTCTTCCTTCATTTGTTTCTTCTCCAACAATGCCACATCCCCTTCCACGAATGCCACATTGCTTCAGCCTTATAACTTGGCTCAGCTTTTGGGATATTCTAGTTCTGCAATGTCCAATATTAACATCGAGGATATTAGGGATTTTGCCTCCCTCCACCCAGTAATAATATACTAGTAGAGCAAAAAGAACCGGGCTTCCTTACTGATGTTTATGTGTAGCAAGTTCTTCAGGTCTTTAAACTTACACTGAAATTATTATTTCCTGACCCTCAAAAAAAATGATTGTGGTTCTTTCCCCCCCGAGGTCCTATAGTTTTAAAACAGGCTGGTTAAAACGTTGATGGTAAAACATTCTGGTTTTGAATTACTTAATTGCCACTTCTGAACTTCCTATCCAAAAAAAATAAAAAGAAAGGTATCATCATTATACCATTATTCTCTTCCCTTGGGCATCTGGATCCCATCCTTCTAGTACCCACACATATGGTTGCCAGATTTCCTTCTTTTATGAAGTACCCTTTATTTCAGTCAAAATTAGAAATCACAACTCCACAGGAAGTAGCTGTACATAAGCATGTGATAGGTGGTGTTCAGTTTTTATTGATAAATGTGGGCAGGGACCGCTATTCAACTTCTCATAATCATTGTGGGGGGGGGGAAAACACAGTATTTCCATAGAGGCTTTGCAACCATACCTCATTTGGTGCTGCGCAGCTTCAAACTCATAACATCATCAAAATTAGGCAGCTGAGCTAATTTGTTTCTGACTTGGCTTCTGGTTAACATGAGTCACACAACTTCCTATTCTGCAAATTGCAATGTTGAAACTGTGGAAATTTTAGGGTAGGCCATTTTTTTTTTCCATTAATGAGAATGCCAGCCAATCCTTATCTCCCGACTCTTTGGCTGTCAGTTGACCCTCATTTGATAAGCCTCCATGATGTCATGGTAACCTTGGTCTGGGCTTGAACTGGGCAGAGTGGCAGTTTTGTAGATTGCGACACCAGTTTCCTTTCTTCACTTTAGAAACAAAGATAGTAGGGATGCCAATACTGGCTGTCTTCCACTGGTCAAATGGAGAGAGGAGCGGTCACCTTATCTGGAGTCCTTGGTTGTGCTGAGGACGTTCAGAGGCAACTCAGAGAGTGCTTCTGAGCACTTGGAGAATGTCTGAGCAGTAGTGGCCATGCTTGGGTGAAATTGTCTTTAAGGAACTCCCAATCTGCTTTTTCTATGTACATTTTGAAGAATTTGGGATGTGAATAGTGTTTTAACAATATTTCATTTGTAAGATTATTGTAGTGGGCCTGATTCAAGATGACAATGAGGGGGCTTACCACAAGGAGGTAAAGGGTTTGGTGAACTGGTGTAATAAAAACGCCTTGTTTTAAACATTGAAAAAACCAAAGAGATCATTGTCGATTTAAGAAAAGGCAGGCACAGCCACACTCCTCTGTGTATAAATGATACCCTGTGGAGATGGTTAGCAGCATCACATTTCTGGGTGTGCAGCTAATGAGTAGGATGGCTTGGTTGCTCAATAGCGATAGACTGGTGAAGCGGGCACAGCAGCGCCTTCAATTTTTGCGTCTCAATGAAGAAAACTACATCTTCATCCCCCTGTCCTTACTACTTTCTATAGAGGGACAATTGACAATGTCCTATTATATTGCATTGCAGTCTGGTTTGAAAGCATTACTACTTCAGACAGGAAAGCAGTGCAGAGAGTGATGAGAATGGCAGAAAAGCTGATTGGCAGTTCACTCCCTTCTGTCCTGTTCTTGACATGGCATAGATGTGATGATTGTGCAAGGTACGCAGGATTTTCTGGGCATTCATACAGTAAGTGCACCAGCATGCCTACCGTCCCTGTCCTAAAGTTCCCTTTTATTCATATCCATTTCATGTATTCATAGTTATGTTTACACTTGTATCTATTATCTAATACATGCTTGACATCCTCTTCACAACCTTATTATCTTCTGAGAGGAGGCTTTGTGGTATCCGAAGCACATCCATACTCAGTCACAGTTTTGTTCCATATTGTATCAACCTTGTGAACTCTCGAGTTTTCCGCTATGTATTCAAGATGAACAGTGATTAACATTTTATATGTATTTATATGTATGGCTGTAGGAATATGCATATGTATGTATATAGTATGTATGTGTGTATGTGTATATATGTGTGTGTGTGTGTGTGTGTGTGTGTTTGTGTTTGTGTGTGTGTGTGTCAGAGGTGGGTTCCTACTGGTTCTATCTGGTTCTATAGAGTAGGTAGTAACTCCACAGTGATGTCACAGAGATGGTTCTGTCAGTGGCTCCGTGGGCACCACCGTCTTGGATTTGACTGCCACGGGTGTGCTCGCTTGCGTGCTTTGCACGAATACTCGATGCGCAACCCTGAGTGAACCGGCAGTAAGAATATTCAGAACCCACCTCTGGGGTGTGTATGTGTGTGTGTGCACGTGCACACACTCTTGACAGCAGGCAACAGAATTTCATTTTTAATAAGTGCCAGAGTGCCCACAGAAAAAAATGACAATAAAGGTTATCTTATTATCACTTTTTTCTTTTTCATTCTCTCTCAGCCCATTATTCTGCATCCATAATCCTGATTTATCAATGTTAGTTAATTTAATATTAGTTTATTTCCAAACCAGGTATTTGGTCCAGCATATTTTTGATGATTGTTGAGGAGATTCCTCCTGATAAGGGGATTGAGGGGGTCAATGTTCAATTGAGGATAGCTAAGAAAATTCAGATGGTTTCTTTGTGCTAATTGTTGAAGGCTCCTTTGCCAGTTAAAGTACAGGAAGTAAGGAAGATGACTATGACAGAGAGAGGAGAGATCTGTTACCAAAGCAATAAGGAGGGAAACACTGTCTAAGCCCAAACAGTAAAGAAGCTATGCATAAAAGTATCAGATAAACACCCCCTTGATTCATATGAATATAAGAAACAGATTTGCAAGATTCTGTTACTTTTTTTTTTTTTGCGCCTTCAGGTCAGTCTTAACTCCTGGTAACTTTTCCAGTCATAATAAAAAAATATTTCTGGCCTTCATGTGGAGTTCATTCCTTGGTCTGATCTGCATCATGGGGTTGACAGAAAGCCAAACCATTCTTGTGAAAAACAGCTTGGCATGAGATTCAGGTGCTCTGCTATCTTTCTTCAGTGAAAATAGGAGACAAGATAATGGAGTTTGGTTAAATAAAGGATGGGGGGGGGAATCCCTTTGTCTCTTAACAACTAAATGAGTAAAAACTAAAGAGTAAAGAACACTTGGCCCCACCCCTATAATATTTATTAGTGGCATGAGAGAGATACTGAAAGGCACAGAATTTTTCCCTTCTCTTTCACAGTAGCCAAAGCCTTGATAGCGGAGGCATCTGTGAACCATGTGTGCGTGCAAATGTATGTGGGTTAAGATGACAACAGAGACCATGCAACTGAAACATGTGACATGCTAAAAATTGAAATCCTTTGACTCCTGGCCATTAAACTCACAAGATAAGTGCAAAAGCCTCAGTTCCGGCATCTCCTCGTACAGTGTACAGAACAAATGTCCAGAGTGCAAGAGGTCAATCTCCCAATCTTTCCTTGTCCAGAAAGACTACACTGGCCAGAATATCTCATCTGGCAGTTGATTTTCATTGCAATGCTCTCCCTGCTCCTTCAGGGTCCGTCATAGATTCTCACCCAGAATCCAGTTAATAAAACAATGTTTAACAGTCACAGCAAGTGCAGATATTAGGAGGCAACTATTCTCTGAGTAGGTATATGAGAGAAGGGCTTTTTCAATCTGCCCTGGAGACCCTTCACTCCATTCTGAGTACAAAATGCATAGGATAAATTGGGCCCAGGCCACCTGCTTAAGATCAAAAGGCCTTATCAGACTCTTCATATAGGTGAGAGCCCCCAGTTCCAATCAGACTGTGTAGAAAGTAGGGGTGTAAATGCAAACTAATCAGTATCAAAGGCACTGATTAGTTCATCAGCTCAGTTGGTCACCACTGCTAGGTTTTCCAATGGCCAGATCCTGAGAGAAAAACTGACAAAGCTATAAACCAGGGGTGTCAAACTCCAGGCCCGGAGGCTGGATCCATCCTGTGGGGTACTTAGATCTAGCCCATGGGGCCACCTTGGAAACAGCGGAGGACAGGCCTACAGTGCTTCTGCCAGTGAAAACAGGCTCCCAAGCTCCACTTTCAGCTGCCATGGCCTCCTGTAATCTTCTGCCAGCAAAAAACGGAGCTTGGGAGCCTGTTTTCGCTGGCAGAGTACTAGGGTGCCACAGGCACCCCTAACAAGGAGAGATGTCAAGCTGACCATGCCCACCCTGGCCATGCCCTACCAGCCCCCCACGGGCAAACACAACCCTAATGCAGCCCTTAATGAAATCGAGTTTGACACCCCTCCTATAAACAGTGCCAATAATACATCAGGGAATGAAATATGCAACATTTTTCTAAAAATACTCCATGACCCAAATATTGATATGTTTAAAGTTATGTCTCTGAAGTCAGATGTGGCAACCAATACGGTGAAAACAAAAGGTTGGATTTGTGAAAGTGTTTATGAAAGTTATTGGACAACCGGTTGTGTTGTTTCATTGCATTATCCATCAGGAGCCGTTGTTTGCCATGATAGAATTCACAGAATTGCAAGATGTAATGACTCTTGTAAGAAAAATAGTGAATTTAATAGCTGCTCAATCCCTGCACATGAGAATTGCCTGCACTATTGCAGAACATTGTATTAAGTTACACTGCTGATGTGTAACAAGGTGAGGTGGTTGAGCTGAAGTAAAAACTTTGAAGGATCTGTGCAGTGCTGTGAAGAAATTAAGTTATACATTGAGAATAAAATTTTTGAATTGTTTCCTCAATTCAGTGATTGCATATGAGTCAACACAGTGATGTTCTTTACAGACCTCTTGGTTCAAATGAATGAAGTGAACTTCAAGTTGCTTTGACCAAAGGATTGACATTATCTTTGGAAACATAAAAGCCTTTGAAACTAAACTTTGAATTTTCAAATGAGATGTTGGGATTAAAATTTGTAAGTATTTTCCATGACTATAAAAAAAATATCATTCTGCAAAATGAAACAGAACCCTTCCATATAAAGTACCAGGACATTTTAAACTCAGTAATTGATCGCTTTTATGGAGGATTTAATCAATTCAGAGGTTTAGAAGAGGCAATTTTTAAAAAAAATTAAGTATCTGGATGGACTAATCTACTTTGCAGTGGAATTAAATGATTTTCACTGGCTACAAATTGAAGGATTAGCGCTGCAATTAGCAGAGTTCCAAGGTAGCAACCAAACTTAAGCATTTGAGGTCTCAACTTGAGGATGTGGAGTGACATTGCCTGCAGAATGAAGAATGCCAGTAAAAAATAGTAATTTTGAATACTTGGAAATGAATACCGGAAACTGATAGCACCCTTAAAAATCTATTTTTTCCCTCTACATACATTTGATCTTCTTCTCATCTTTAAACAACATTAAAATGGACAAAAGAAATTGACTGACAGATGAAGATAGTGCTACTTGCTTGGGCTTGAAATGTACAAAATACCTATCTTCAATTTCAGACTCATCTATTTAAAAGTTAGCAAGAGAAAAGTCATTGATATTAATCAAATCAAATGCAATGCATTCCGGTTTTTTTGGTTCAATTCAAAATTACTATTAAAAGTAAAGTAATTTTTAGCAAACTATTTCAAACCCAGAATCACTGTGTGCGAATAAGGGGTTGTATAAATGATATAAAATAAAATAAAACAAATAAATATATATCAGTGTGTATATCATTTTCTCTATTGTAAGTCACTATTTAAAAAAAAAACCTTTTCTTACATTATACTTCTTCGTAATTACAAATTTCCCTCCTGTATGATTAATATGCTATATGAAACTGTTTTTAATAATGAAACTAGTTTAATAATGAATCTGTTTTTCATTATTATTTCACATGACCTTGTTTGTATTGGTATTTCATTTTGTAACAAGTTTCCTTACATAATACATAGCACCACACACAATTGAACTGTACTTTTAAAAATAAATAAATGAATATGTTGTTTCTGTCTTATTCAATCAGGGGGTTGACACATAAGCAGAGTCAAGTTAAGCATTTTTCAAATTTTTGATACACTGAACCCAAAAGGTTCTCTATCGTTGTTTTAAACCATGACTGAAATAGGGAATGTTGTGGATGGATTGGAAAAGTAAGCTTAAATTTTCCAGACTGGTTGTTCAGTTTTCTTCCCACCATAACACTCTCTCACAGTATGGTATACATTACATCCCAAGGTTACTGGGATCCTGATACTGGTTTAGTGACAAAAGCTGGATATTCTGAAATTAACTTCACCCAGAGATAACAATGAGAAAGGCAGATTAGTTAGAAGACCATCTAGATTTTGTGATATATTTAGGATGTTTAGAGTGGGGTTTTCTATACTTGTTTCTGAGTCTTGTCTTTCAATATTTTCTAGTGTAGGAAGAGTCGATTTATCCTTTTTTGTTTCTGAGAAAGGGAAAGATGCTATGTAGTTCTATAAGAGCCAAGAAACATTGCAACACAGAAGAAGAGAAAGGTCTTTGGAAGGGAGTGAAAATGGAGGCAAATGTGAAAAAGCTGTCTAAAATTGTTATGCAATAAAGTTACTCTAGAATTTGTGTCAAGCACATATCTACTTCTCATAATTTGCCCTAGTGGTCAAGACTGCTAAAAGAGGCAAAGAGATATTGAACAAAATCTAACTTTCCTCTCCCCACCCCTATTTCCCTTTCACACACTTATTCACCAGATTCCTCCTTCTCCATTGTATGGCAAAGAAATAGAGATCTAGAGCAGGATCACTAGAAGAATGGGAAGAAGCTCCATCCCCTTTCTTTCCCTGATGCAGACCCCTGGTTTTGAAAGGGTAATGAAGATCATCTTTGTGTAAGCATTCAATATGGTCCTTGGGATTAAAAATGCCATCTTCTTCCATAGCAATAGGAAATTAAAACATAGGAACCCCAAGATAGAACGATCACATTGCTTCATTCCAAAAACAAGGTCTCTTATCAGAACATATCCTAAGCTCCTAATATACTACATTGATTTGTTACATGTTTTGATGCAGATGAAAATGTGCAGGTATTCCCAACCATTCTCCTTTGGTTATTATGACTAGTTCTCTGAATGCAGAGTAATTTCTCAGTCTCTGTCATGAATAATTTTGTTTCAGAGACAATATTAACTGCCTGAGCTTTGTCATTACTAATTTTCAAAACGTATTTAGTGCCAAAGATAAAAAGCACAGGCTTTTTCATACATTGATTATGACATAAGCTCTTGTGAACTTGGGTCGATTGCATCTTATTCTCTGCCAATAGATTATATGAACTGACACATCTAAGCATTAAGAAAGAAAGAAAAACAGCAGAGATGGTCTTTGCTGTCATTTAGTGAGAGTTGATCCAAACAACATGCTCAGTTATTACAATAGACATGGAAAGGAAAGGTCAAATATTGCAGGAGGAAGAAGTAAAAAAAAAGAACGATGGCTCATAAATGTCCTCAGTGAGAGTTATGAGAGGAAGTAGAGGAGTTGAAGATAGGGCATCTGTGAAGGCGAGAAGATAGCATATCAAACCGTGAAAGAAAGAGAAGGGGAATTGTCAAAACATGTGAGGACTGGAACTGTTTAAAATATGAAGGAATGAGAAGAAAAATTACAGTTGTCAGACGTAAGTACCACTAGGCGATAAGGTCTTAGGCTAGTTTTTCATATTGATGCTGTCTACCAAGATGCATAGCTTTGTCACTTTTACCCTTTTGAAAACCCCAACTACATAGGAAAAGTGGTGAAAAATGCACAGCAGACCTCTGGGTTTCCTTACTGTTACTTTCCCCAAAAGAAATCGTGGTTCTGCATTGTTCCAATGATGAGATGATCTCATCTGACTTGCATCCTAGCCTTTGCCTCTATCCAGGTGTTGCTCATATGTTTTCATTTCTCAGAAACATCATGCTTTTTACATCAGAACTGCTCTCTGCGTTCTTTCCATAGTTTATTATTGGAGTCTTTTAGAACTGGAGCTGACCTGCAATAAGAAATGTACATAAGTACATAAACAAATTTGTTCCCAATTGAAGATTTGGTACAAAATATTAATGCACCTTGCAACAATGTCTGTCAGGATATGAAAATTTCCCAGAACAATTTTTGGTTGCTTCTTTAATTTTTCTCCTTCCTTATTCATCTAGCTACAAAGAATGGCACACGTAGGTTTTCTTTTCTCTGTTACTTTATTTGAGAATAGAATAGGTACAATCACAGCAACAACACAAGACATTCCATAAATTTCCCCCACAATGGGCTTCTCCATTGACTTTGCTTGTCAGAAGGTCACAAAAGGGGACACTGCAATCGTCATAAATATGAATCAGTTGCAAAGCATCTGAATTTTGATTACATGACCATGGAGATGCTGCACCGGTCATAAATGTGAAAAATAGTCATAGGTCACTTTTTTCAGTACCATTGTAACTTTGAACAGTCATTAAATGAACTGTTGTAAGTTGAGGACTTCCTGTACTTTACCCCCAGTGTTTCTACTATTACTTTCTCGACTAATACTTCTTTTGGGTTAGGAAGGCTAACTGATCTTTTTATCTTACCTTCTTCATCTTTTTATCACATGAAGGCGACCTAATCTTCTTATGCCTTTTTCCTTCCCCTTTTGAAACGTAATGTTATCAGCAAGACATTAAGAATTTCCTAGAATGTCCATATTTGGTAGAATTTGTCCCCAAACAGATGTCAGAGTAATTCCAGTATCCTATGGCTGTTACTTCATGTTTCTGGAAAAGATCTGCAGTTTGCTTTTGGAAAGTATCATCCACATATTCTCCTCCACTCAGTGAGTTATAGCCTAGTAGGCACCAGCCACAGTATTGCTTTCATTTGTCATTGTGTTTATTTTAACTTAGGTACTCCCTACAGTATCACAGTATTCTTTAGCTCAAAGTTCTGAGTAGAGGTGTAAATACTTTTAACACAGATTGCGTCTTTTTTCTTTCTCTTCTGTCACCTTTGAATGAACTGCTTTATAAAAAACGTGCAAATGTGCACTCCATTTTCCATGCCAAACACAACTACACTGGAGTTGGATATATCACCTTTCGGATCTATATTCCTTGTAATATTAGACAATCTAGCATTTACAGCAAATTGCCAACAACACAGCATATTGCATATAAAAACATTCATATTCCTAATCAACAGATCTTTAAGATCACAACATGCAATACTTCTGTATTTATCCACAAGTATATTAAACAACCCAAAAGATACACTATATCACAATTATTGTTTTATTCTCTTTTCAGTGTTGAATCATTTGATAAGCATTCCCTTATGCCCAGAACTGGTTTACTTCCATAGAGATTGCATGACCATGACTTACTACCTTAATCATACATGCAGTGCACCAAAACACACTCAGAATGTGTAACATTCTTTCAAATCTCTTGTATTTTTTAAAAGCAGAAGTTGGTTAATTCTGAAGTTCTGGTTGTCTACTAAAGCAACCAAGTTACTCATTTGCCATCCAAAATATTTTAAATGGTTTCATAGCATTCATACTATTTTGAAATCACCTGAAATATTTATTCTTTTTAAACATCCTGTTCATTACTATGGATTCTATTATAAGGAATGACTGAACTCTAAGAATCATAACACCTTAGGAAAAGGGCCTCCTTCGTTCCACTTGAAGAACATATGAGATGAAAACTGTAGTAGCAAACATAGATAAATACAATAAGTCTCCTATCTCATGAATGTGGACTGAGGCCATCATGTCACATTTTAATTATGAAGGAAAATCTAGGGCGCTTTATAAAAATCCACAAATCTGAATTTGATCTCTCTCCTCCCTCTCCCATTTTAGCCAAGGAGCCATAGATAAAATTTCATGGAGAAAATTTATCTACTACATGGGTGTCCAATTGACGGCCTGCAGTCACACGCAAACCACACCCAACCCAGTTCCGCGAAGGGGAACTACTTTGTAAAAGGTCATGTGACGGCAATGTGGTGCTACAAGTTTGACACCCATGATCTACTGTATGTGGTTGTTATAAATTGAACATGACTTGATGGCACTTAATCCATCAATTTTAGCCAAAGACTATTTGCTATATGCCCATGATGGCAAACCTATGGCACGCATGCCTGAAGTGGCACACGGAGCCATGTTGCCTGGCACATGCAACATTGCCCATTCCTCTTCTGGGTTTCTGGCACACATGCATGCACGATGATCAGCTGACCTTCACGTGTGCGGCAGTGCCAGAAACTGGAAGAGATGGTCTTCCATTTTCTGGCATGAGCATGCATACTGGCCAGCTGATCATCGTGCATGCATATGGGCCAGAAACCCAAAGGACTAGCTGGCTAGTGAACAAGTGTACGCCAGAAACCGGAAGTTCATTTTCAGGCGCATGCATGTCCCCTGGGCAGATCCTCTTCTGTATTTCAAACCAGACAAGTGAGCGCGTATGTGGTCCCTTTTTGGCACTTGGTGCTGAAAAGGTTTGCCATCACTGCTATATTCCTAAAAAAATATCTGCCAACAAGGGATATCATAGGGGTGTCAGGGGGCAACCCTTTGCCCCAATGTTGCTCACTTCCATCACGTGTGAACAAGGTAACATAGGAGGCACATAAAAATGAATCTGTTTTGTGAGAACCAGAACAGATCACATAACCCTCATAAAACAGGGAATGTTTGAACAGAACCCAGCTATAACTTTTTAAACAATCTTGCGTGGTGATTCGTGTCCTGATCTGAACTCCAGAAACAATATACAAACCAAATATTCTTTTTCGCTTGGGCTTACTCTTTTAAAACTCAGAAGTCTTTTGAACATTGTTCTGATTATTTTTGGACTTGTCCTTAGATTTCGAAGACTTTATTCCGCCTGTCTTTTGGGTTCTTTTTAATTTTTTAATATCTACTTAATAGCCCTTATTTACATTTTTATCACTCTGGGGTATATTTGTTTTTTGTTTGGATTGACTCTGGAATGGATTGTAAAGCCAAATCATTGTCCTCTTACGGGCTTTTAAAAAAATCTGTTGCCTGTTGAACATTGTTTAGTCAGTTATTTACATACTGAAAGCCATTTGAAAAATGTTTTTTTAGATGAATAAAACCTGACCGGAAGCAACAAAATCTGAATATGTATTTAAATGATAACACAGAGAAAGTAAAACTAAGTGAGCATGGTCTAGGATGTAGAATACCATTTGCTGCTCTAATCAATAGCTTTTAATTCTGCCTGAATATTGCCTCACAGCTGTTTGCCTTTTTGGCAAACAGCTGTGAGGTACCCCTGTCTCTGAGGATGATCTGGAATAAGTAGAAAGTCATAGATGATAGAGAATTTAAGTACATAATCTCAGTTGTGGAAATGAAAGAAAAACAAAGAAGAGTCATTTGTTTAGAAATTTCCAAGTATGCACAGACAGCACATACATGAAGTATAGCACATGTTATGAAGCTATAACATATGAATATATGAAGTATAACACATGTTATGAATCACTGGATGCTTTCAGCTTAAAGGGAGAACACTGACAGGGGCATTACCCTAGGGCAATTTGTCTCATTAATTAATGGTCTGAGGACAAAGTAAAGACAGCAAAATGGGTACACATTTAAAGGAGACATGGAGGGGAGGGGGGAGGAAAGGAGAGGAGGGGAGAGAAGAGAAAAGGTTTCTTGTCATAATTTCATTGTTATGGGAATAATTTTTAAAAGTAGTTGTGAGGCAAACTGCCATGAAATGAGAGAGAGGTAAGTGAGATCTAAGCCAAAGCATTCAACAATTTTTAAAAGATGAAGGAAGGGCCTAACAACCAACGGGCACTCGCTGAATAGTTGTCACTATAAGATTTTCAACCCTATCTTTGCCTTCAAGGCAAGAAGTGACTTCTTTCTCAAAATAAATTCATATCTCATTTCATTGATATATGAGTAATGTTTTGTGGGTTGTGTACAAGCCCACTGGAGACTACAGGCCGAGTGTTTTATTATCTGCCTTTGTTATTGTTCTTTTTTGGACTCAGGGGGAGGGGTGTGTTTTCTGAGCCCAGAAAATTTCATGGATGAAATAAGAACATTTACAAATACAAACGGAGGAGTTGCTGGATATGATTGTCGCATAAAACCCCAGGGAGAGGCTTTTAGCATTTCCAGAATTTATGGAAAGTTGTTATCATAATTCTCTTTTGAAACACAAAGCTTGCTGGGGGCCAAGCAACTCTAATTTAAATCCAAAATGATAAAAAATAGTGTCAGCTGCAGAACAAAAAGTCCTCATTTTATCTTTATTTTCATGGCAACCAGAAAGTGGATTTGAGGTGAAACATCTGTTTTAATTTGGTTTATATTATTTTCTCTTGCTGCTTTCCCTTAATAGGTTTTTATTTTATTTATTTCTTTTATTTTATATTGGGATACTGAAGCTTACATTAAAGTGTGTGCATTCTATAATGATCTGCCTATTTTTTTCTCCTACGCATCATAAAAGGAAGATAGGTCATAATACAGATGACACCACCATCCCTAAGATTATTCTTAATATTATATTTATTCAATAAAAGTGCATTATAAATCAAAATCCTATGTATCATACATTCAGTATTGAAGAAGTAAAAAACTTATTTGGATTTTCAAAGAAAAAATTTCAATGAAAGGATTAGAGTCCTACTTCATGCTGCTAATAAAATCACATGGATTTGAATATTACTGCATCCACTTTTATTTTCTTTCTTTCTTTCTTTCTTTCTTTCCTTCTTTCTTTCTTTCTTTCTTTCTTTCATGACATCATTTCTACTAGGTAGCACTTGCATTGGGACTGAAACCATAAAGTAAGAATAAAATTAAAGATATATTGTGAAGGATGGGGAAATGCCTCAAAATTGATTTTATCCGTTAAACTCCAACTGAATTGAAGATTAATTTGAACCTTGGTTTAGTTAGACATATATATTGCATAGTTCTCATGCAATAGTTCTCAATCTCATACCTGAATACTCTGTTCCTGTAACTGGTGATTTGCTTAGCTTTAGGATTTTTAGGTTCTCTTATGCTGGTTCTGTAATGGTAATAAATTGAGAACTCAGCAGACAGAATTTCCTTTGATCTCTGCTCGCAATGGGATGAGAGTACCAAGTCAGAATAGTTTGGAAAAGAGGCATCTGTCAGCCTCCTTGACCTTAGTCCTAAGATGGAGATAAAGGGTATTACAGAAGAATGGTGTTAAACCCAGCACATCTGAAATCAAGCAACACTTTTTGTAAGCTGAATAGTAGCATGACCACTTTTCATCAGCCCTCAATGCAATCAGTCTGGCATGTGTTTTTTCCTGCAACTGACATCATTTGTATCAAGGTGCCTTACAATGCCCTACTCTCTGATTCATTAGATGTTCCTAACTAACAAATGCCTCCTTCCTCCAAATTGTCTATTAAAATTTTGAAAACAACACTGAAAGTGAATTTAAGAATCTTGTATTTAAAGACATGAATTAGATTATTTCCCTGCACCTATCCAATGGTGATTGATAATCAGCAATGCTGCATGCTTGAATTACTTACATCTTTGCAGATTCCAAACACTGGAGATATATGCAAGAAGATTAGGTATGACCAAAATTGGTAGAAGACACATCGCTGGCTATAACAGTGACTGCTAACCTTTTCGATATTGAGTGCCGAAACTGGAGCATGTGCACACCGGAGCACCAGAACCAAGAAGAGAGCAGCTGGCTGATGCGCATGTACATGGTGGCCAGCTGCTCTTCCTGGTTCCGTCACACGCATGCATGTCGGAAAGTTGGTCCGGCATAAATGCATACTGGCCAGCTGCTCTCTTCAGTGTTCCGGCATGCAAGACCAGCTGGACGGCGCACATGTGCATGCTAGAACCCAAAAGACAGCAGCTGGTTAGTGTGAATGCATGCTGGACCAGCTGGCCGGCATACGTGGAAGAGCAGCAGGAAACAGCACACGTGCCCACAGAGGGGACACGTGCCATAGGTTCACCATCACAGAGCTATAGTAATGCAGAATCCTTTCTTGTCTGAAAACCGCCACATAAAAGGCCTGTGTCTAATAAAACTGTTGCAATAGGACTAAGTGTTTGTTAATATGATTTATTGGGTGAGGGATTTTCTGTCTTCACTGTGAGTTCTTTGTGTTGGGGAGGGGGTGCACTGAAGGAGCTCAACCAATCTCATTGTACATATGTTGTATACTGACAATAAAGATTTGAATTGGGGGGGAAATTAATACTTCTTTTACAAGCACATACAACACAGAGAAATCCTTTCTGTACTATTACTAGGATTGTTTACAAGGAAAGAAATAAAACAGTATCAGCTTAAGTCTGTGGCTCCCCAACTTCCAGAATAATTCCTGTTTTGCAAAGTCAGCTGGTACTGCGAATGGTAGCGTTAGTCACAAAGGCAATTTCCTTTGTGGAAACCATGGCTGGATTTTCCACCAAAATTATTTTCCAACCAAAAGAATGAGTTGCATAAGGAATTGAATTTAGCTCAACTGTACCAAGTGTGACATCCCAACTGAAGGTTGTTGGGAAGACCTTGGGACAGGTTGCAATAATGTAGTAATGATAAAGTTATGGTCTCAACAGAACAAGAGTAAAGATCTGAAACATAGCAAAGTTGAAAAGCAATTGTCTTGAGCCTTAAACTAGGTATTTGGATCAGAACCATAGCTTCACACATTGCTTTTAAAATATCTTCAGAGAAACATGTGTGCTATTATGCTGACATTTTGCCTGACAGGGTTTAAAATGAACTTTTGTTTTGATGTATCAGATGACAAGTTTCCTGGTGTCCTTTAGGAATGAGTGCATCTCCAAATGAGGATTTGATTATGTTTTGATATAAAAAATGATTATGTTAACTAAATATTACGTGATAATTAAAACCATATTTCATGAGGCTTAATATATTATGTAACAGTCTGACATGGATTCCTTAAAATATCCATGAGGCCACAACAAAAATGTTCCCAATCAATATTTGGCACTTTCTTACCCATTTCCTACTAGAAATGTTGTCATGTTTACTTAGGGTATATATTTCATTACCAATTAAAACCAGAGTGCACCTTCCCCCACTTCTTTCAGATGCAACCATTTAGCATGATTTTTAGCCTTGTTGGCCTTGTTAGAACTTATTAAAACCATATCACCAAATGGCTGAGTTTTGGAATGAAATAGAAGTTAAAAATAACAATCTTATAGTTCCCCCTGCTCGCAAATGATCAAAATCCAAGTTTTTTTAAAAGACATGAATTTTTGCTTAGTTTATTTAAAAATATTCATGATTGTGCTGGCTCTTTATCTTTATTAACTCCCACTTAATTTCAATCTCAATTCAAAGTGTTCTCCATGACTTGAAATCATAGTCTGAAGGAATGCCTCTTTCGGCCTGTTTCTATCACCTCTCTTCCTTTTTCTCCCTAACTATGACTAAGTGAGGGCCAGCCCTTGTCTTGAGATTTAGAAACAGAAAAATAAAAATGAAAAATAAGTTGATCAAGGCTTCGAGGGTACTGGGATGAAGAACCACAAGAATTCTCTAATATTTGCCTTTACATAATAATTATTATTATTCCCTGTTGTTTCTTCTAGTAGGTAAGTTTAAGAAGAAACCAAAGGAGTAATAGTGAGCTCACAGAATCATGGGAAGGCAATTGGAGCAGTATAAAGCTGCATTTAGAACAAATTAGCTCTTTCTGAAATTTCAGAAAACTTGGAAAGATCTCCAATGTCTCCTAAGCATTTTCTGAAATGTTCGAATGAAAACTACATGTGAACTTTTCATATCTCTCCCCTTGAGCCATTATTCATCTTGGTTTTATATCAAATGTTACCATTCCTCTAAATTAGGAAAGATTTTCACATCTGTATGCTACCCCAAACATAATTTAGAGAAACCTACTGGATCACAATCTGATGGTCCAGTTCAGTGGTGAAATCCATTTTTTTACTACCCGTTCTGTGGGCGTGGCTTGGTGGGCGTGGTGTGGCTTGGTGGGCATGGCAGGGGAAGGATACTGCAAAATCCCCATTCCTACCCCACTCATGGGGGAAGGATATTGCAAAATGTCCATTCCCACCCCACCCCACTCTGGAGCCAGCCAGAGGTGGTATTTGCCAGTTCTCCGAACTCCTCAAAATTTCTGCTACTGGTTCTCTGAACTTCTCAAAATTTCTGCTATCAGTTCTTCAGAACCTTTCAGAACATGCTGGATTTCACCCGTGGTCCAGCTTTTATAACCAGAATACTCTGCATAATATTTAACCTGCCCTGCAGGTAACAGATCAACTGGCACAGAGGTGTCAAACTCATGTCATCATGTTGTCATCATGTGATGTATTGCAACTTTTTCATCCTTCACTAAACTGGGGGTGGGGTGGCCAGCGCATGATGCATCTGACCCACAGGCCACAAGTTTGACACCCCTGACTTAGCAGAAGTGGGACAGCTACTCTTAAGCAGAATAGAAGACTCTGACAAATTATCTACTGTTAAAATAAGATTAGCTGTCCATTCAGTCAAATTTTGTTTGTGGAATGTAAAAGGACAATAGGGTCTTTGCTTCAGGAAACAAAATATCTTGAACTAACCTAGCCACTTTTTCTGGCTGCTGACACTTGTTCGCAAGTTAACCTTCAACATCCTATGGGGCTATAAAGCTATTAATATGTGTGATATAGAACATTTTTTCAAAGACTCTTCAATAAAGTTAGCAAGCCGGTGGAATAAGACAGATTTCTTTGCTCAGCTGCCACTCATTATACAAAACAAAATAGGGCAGTATATGGACAATTCTCAGAGCAGAGAAAGCTTTAGATTCTATGATATGGTCACTGTCATCTATCTGCAGAGAGACAGGGCACAAATCATAAAGGATACATTTATAACAGAAAGGGAGAGAAGGAGGGCAGCAAGGGAAGATGGAAACCAGATGCAGCTGTAGCAGTGTGTATATTTGTGTATTCAGCAAATTGCTGAATCATGGTATACTGAAAGGACAATACACTGCAGCCACATTTCAAACATATTCTAATTTCTCTATTTTAGCATGGGATATTGTAGAATGCGAAACCTGAGTTACAAATGGGGGTGAAGCATACATACATACTCTTGCAGGATAAGCAGCGTTATGCAATGCACAGAAGAGATGTAAGAACGGATGCTTTTGCACTTAACTTTTTAATTTGCAGCTCGGTATTCAATGCATATATTATAGGAATCCCCATGACATTTGACTACATTTCTTATTCAAAATGCTTTGTTTTAAATGACCTGATCTTGGCTTTGCTGTACTGCTGCTGTATTAGCAAGCTATCTAAAGTTTGTTTAGATTTGGCTACAGTTTTCAATTCATTTTATTTTTCTTTCTGAGGGGTTAGCGGCTCACATCAAGGAACATGTGCACAGATTAAATAACAGAACAAAGAAGGCTCATTTTGATGCAATTGTATAATCACAGCAGGATTTTCTTTTGTGCTGATGTAATCACTGTTCCTTTTGCTGGTGTTATTAGATAACTTTTATGAAAGAAAAAAAATTAAACTGTACATGCACTAATCTTGAACCACTCTACAATGCATGTGGCCACAATTAGAGCGAAAACATTAACCTAAGTAATTACAGCAATCATTTCTGTAAACTAAAAATTCAGCTAGCCAGCCTATTAAGGTAATAAGAATGATTTTTTCTTCTTCTTTATTACCTTACTCAGCTCAACTCAGGATTCAGAGAGGATTACTACTGAGAATATTAGAAGGGATACAAACTGGGAAGTTGGAAAGTTGTGTCTGTTGGAGGTTGAAAAATTATAAGTGTGCATGTAAGCATGCCTGAGAATGGGAAGTTGATCTGACTAATAGCAAGTTTATAAGGAATAAAGGAGAATATTTGTAGGCCAGGGTTGACACTAAGGGGCCTTTGCTGCTCTCTATACAACATATTCCAACAAAATGGATATCCATACAACTTTATCAAAAGGTCCCTGACTACACAACCCAATACAATGCAACCAACCTAACCCTAAAAAGAATTACACTGTCATACATCACAAATATTTCAGAAACTATCAACAGACTACTATAACCACACAGAATCAGCATAGCACATAAGCCAGCTAAAGCCCTTCAAAACACCTTAAGCAGACCTAAAGACCCAACAAACCCAGAAGAAAAAACAGGAGTCACTTACAACATACAATGTAAGGACTGCAACAATCACTATGTAGGACAAATAGGCAGAAGACTGGCAAAATGCATCCACGAACACCAATTAGCAGTCAGAAGACAGGATGCAAATTCTTTAATTTCACAACACATAGACAGATTTAACCATAGCATCAGTTGGGAAGATGTGACCATCCTAGACCAAGCCAAATCCAAAAATGTATAGAAGCCTGGCACTCTGACAAATCAGTCATCAATAGACACACAGACATTAATAACATATATAGACTATGCAAAAGAGAGTATCACCTGGCCCAAAAAGGAACAAAAAGAACCGAGAACCTCTCCACCAGCAGTCAGCACTCAGATCAGCATAGATTAAGGTTAACTTCAGACCAACAATCAAGTAAACAATATGCCAATCAAGAAACTGCCAAAGAAGCCAACAACAAACAGCCCAACCAAAGAATCTGTAAACCACCAACACTGACAGGCAAGCCACTAAAACAAGGGTGTCAAATTCAAGGCCTAGGCACCAATCTGACCTGTGGAGCCACCCTGGAAACAGCAAAGGACCAGCCCGTGGTGCCTCTGCCAGCAAAATCGGAGCTCCCAAGGGCTGTGGGCCAGAGGTGGGTTCCTACCAGTTCTGACCAGTTCTACCGAGTTGGTAGTAGGTCACTGGTGACATCACGGAGCCGTTTCTGTTGCTCCGTGGGCGCAGACATGTTCTTTGGGGATTTTTTATTTTATTTTTCAGATTTTTTTTCTTCTGCGCATGTGCAGAAACTGAGTTTCCGGCACTGCGCAAGCATCGTCGTCTTATTTTTGGCCTTTTTTAAAAAAAAGTTAGGGGCTTATTTTTACTGCGTATGCACGCGTGGGTGCACGCGCGGGAGGCGCACCCACGCAGCATGGGAGACAGCGAACCGCCGGCAAGGTAAATTACAACCCACCCCTGCTGTGGGCGGCACTCCTGAGCTCTTTGTTCACTGGCAGAGGGTGGCAGGAGGTTGCAAGAGGTGAAAATGGAGCTCGGGAGCTCATTTTCACTGACAGAGTGCTCGGGCCGCCACAGATGCCCCTCATACAAGTGATGTTGAACTGGCCATGGCTGCCCTGACCATGCCTACCCCAGCACCCCAAGATCACCCTGATGCAGCCCTCAATGAAGTAGAGTTTGACATCCCTGCGCTAGAATATGAAACTGACAGCAAACAGCACTCTTCACTAGCACGTATGATGTTACCTCGTTTGGGTAATGATACATCTGCAAGAAAACAAACGAGCGGATTGGCTATTACAGGCATTTAGTCAATTTACTCATTCCTGCACAATAACAGGAAGCCTGCTCCTTGTGATTATGGTAACTGGTGTTTTAGCTCTTGGGACATTGTCCCATTTGAAATTTGCAGCAATTGTCTTTGGGTCCATTTTTAACTGCATTCCAGTCACTTGCAGGGGCACGTTGATCTTTTTCCTTGGTATGTATGTGATTTCCTGAAGACCAAAAGAAAGTGAAATCAAGAAGGCTAAACAAGGTTGTGACCCAGATTCATCTCCATGCCTCTATTTTCCGTAATATTTGTGAGAGGGAGTGTACACGCACATGCCTGGAAAGTTATACTGAAGGAAATGACCTCAGGTTCAGTGGGCAGAGTGATAGAAAAGAGAGAACACAAAGACAATCCTTCACTCTTTATTTATATTTTCTGCACCCTTGTGGTCAGCAGATCCTAATATGCTGAAGTCTCTACTTCACAGGATTACAGTTTCAAAGACAGGAAGGAGAGCCAGTGGAGATGGCTTATATGGTTGGGGAATAGTATGTTAAAATCATTTGTGAGCATTTCAGGAGTAGCAACTAAGAAAATTGTCTCTTTTGAGGAAAAACCATAGAGAGTTTCTGTTTATTCTCCTTAATCACCTTTGATAGTTATTCTTCATCCGGAAAACAATGCAGCAGTTGAATAGTTTCAAACTTTACATGGACAAAGTTATTCTTCTGACCTGTCTGTATTCTCCTGAAGAACTGTATCATTTAATTTTTCCATGGTTTAAAAGGAGACTTAGTTGAAAGATTCTTATAATGATTTGCAAAGCTAATGAAAAGTTTTATTTCACCATGTGAATCTTTAACTTTATCACTAGCTCAAATCCTTCAGCGTTCAGGGAAACTTGGCTTTAATGTTCCAGTCATGGTTTATATTCAGATCACAGCTCTTTAAAATGGAACAATGGGTAATAACTGAGACCCATTTTGGCAACATTTGGAGAGATGAGGTCGTTCAAAGAAGGCAAACTGGAAGATGATGGAAAAGGAAACGGAAAAGGCATGGTTATAAAATCCATTAATATTCCAAAATTCTGACAACCAAGAAATTGTTTTGCAATCATGGGAATATTTTTAATGGCTTATTTTCATTTCCAGATAATATAGGAATGATGTTGGAGATATATTGTAAGGCCTTTTACCATAGCCATGAGAACAATAAACTTAATTAAAAGGAAAAATGTAGGAGAACAAAAGATAGTGACTCCCATGATATTAATTCTTAAACTGGAGCGAAACAGATTCTAATATTTGAGTTCTAGATAAGTTGGAGAAAATCCATAGACATGTAACACAAGTCATGAATGAATCCATAGGCATGTAACACAAGTCATGACTGTCACAATGCATTTTTAGACTCAGAGAATTTTACAATCAGAGAGTATGTTTATTATTATGTCATTATTATTTGCCTAGGCAATGTTTCATGATTACAGAAACAGAAAGGTTGGGTTTGTATTATCTCATTATCCTACCACACATATTCTAGTCTTTGTATCTACATGCTGTATAAACAAACCAGTCCTCATAGTTTGGTAAGAATAAGAGCCCCATTTATCAAAGTATGCTTTGATATTTCTGATTTAACACAGAAGAACTAAAGGACTTAAAACTTTTTTTTAAAGACACTAAAAACTTCACTGAAAGCTGAAAATAGAGTACAAGCGGAAAGTAAGAGAGAGGTTCTTTCCTAGGAAATATAGGCCTGCTTGCTCATAAATGCTGGATTTCAACTTTGCATGCATCCCTATGTAAACCTATTGACCACAAGGACAAATAAATGTAGAGATTTATCAGATTAACAGAGTTGGAAGGGGCCTTGTGGGTTATCTAGTCCAACCTCCTGCCCAAGCAGGAGACCCTACACCATTTCTGACAAATGGCAGTCCAGTCTCTTCTGGAAAGCTTCTAGTGATGAAGCTTCTACAACTTCTGAAGGCAAGTTGTTTCATTGTTCTCACTGTCAGATGATTGACAGGATAATTATCACTGTCTGCCTTTACATCTCTTCATGTAGCAATGCCTCCCATTGGTTACACTGATATTCGCAGAGCTTCCATCGCTTCCTTCCTCTCTCAGTTCAGCTTTCTTTCTTTTCTAATTCTGCCCTTGGTAATTGGAAGACTTAACAGGCTTGTCTGCTTTCTGTAATGGAGGAGATCCCACTATAGGATTTTAGTGTAGATAGATTCAAGTAATTAGGCTTTCCTGTCACAATCCTATTTTGTAAATAAAGCTTGTGAACTTTTTTCTTCTTTCACGCAAGAACCAACTTTAAGAATATTTGATTTGATTTCTAACATAAATGTTTCTCTTGCCACACTTTCTTTGCACAGTGTAAATATAGCTGCAATCTAACAACAAATGGGCTGGCTCTCAGAATCTGATCTGACTTCTTTTGGTAATCTTGACGGTTGAACACTTTGAATCAAGGAAGAACTTGGGTGGAAGTACAGTATATTAAACCTGCTAATTATGAATGTCATCAACATGTCAGTGAAGAAACAGAATGTACTTTATACAACGTGGCAAGTTTAGGATGTCCTGCCTGAAATGATAATTATTAAAAATTATAGTACATTTCCCTTCTAGTGATGAGGTTTGTATGAATTTCCAGTAATACAGCTCAAGCCATTTTACTTCTAGCCATCTTTGTGGTGAGCTTCTTCAAAAGTATTAACTCTTAAATCTTTGCAGAGGGTTATAACCCTCTGGCAAACTTTGTACTTTGAATGCATGAGCTTTCCAAGTTAACAAATTGGTTATTGTAGAGGGTTGAGCTTGAGCTATTTGTCAGCTGCACTCCAAACTAAATCCTTTCATAGCAGCTTACTTACATTTAAAACAAGGATTAAATCAATACGATGCATTAAAAGTTGTGGAAAATAAGTTGTAAAGAAAGTCTGATTGTAACTTGAAATTTCCCAGGGGGAGTCTCACAAGACTTACAAGACGTAATTGCTTATAATGCCATTCATTAATAAATCTTAATTATTTTACCTTGTCTCAGAATTACTTGTTTATAATTCATTCATTCTCTTGGGGAAACATTGCAAATCAAATAACTAAGAAACTGAAGAAAGTTAAATAAAACATATACAGTATAGAGAGAATATAGAATAACAGAGTTGGAAGGCACCTTGGAGGTCTTCTAGTCCAACCCCCTACCAAGGCAGGAAACTCTACACCATTTCAGACAAATGGTTATCCAACATCTTCTTTAAAACTTCCAGTGTTGGAGCATTCACAACTTCTGGAGGCAAGTTGT
>JANHFT010003152.1:82949-103980 GCA_032467955.1 Pseudoxenodon macrops | reverse complement strand
TTTTATGTACACTGAGAGCACAAGCACCAAAGACAAATTCCTTGTGTGTCCAATCACACTTGGCCAATAAAGAATTCAATTCTATTCTATTCATTACCTCCTTGATCCTATGCACAAAATGGACACTACTGTTCCAGCATGCTCTTTTCAGGGCTTGTATCTTCTTGAATTCAAGCTCTCTCTTCCCAGATCCAGCCCTCAGGGTTGCAGCTGTCAGGAAAAATGCCCGGCTGCAAAATTGCCAACATACTTTTCTTTCCCAACTCAATAAGGTTTTTAAATTGCAACATCAAGATGGTGGCAAGTAACTAGGAAGCCTTGGAAGATTTCAAAGAGTTTGTTTAAATGTTTTACCTAAGACTCTCAGTATAACAATTTTTTTAACAAAACCAGGAAACAAGTGGATACAAGGTCTAATGGAATCTGGGAATGATCCTGCAGAAGGGAGATGGGGAAGAGGTGAGGCCTAAGAAACAATCAGACAAGACAGGAAAGGAACTTTGCTTAACAAACAGGGAAAGGAACTGGCAGTGGGATGTTTTGTACTTTGAACTTGCAAGGTTAATGTCAGCCCTCCCAGGTTAAGCAGATAAGGAAACACGACTAGATGAACTAAATCGACTTTATTTAAGGCTATGCTTACAGAAGTTTGCAAGCCTAAAAATACAAAACAGCCCACTGCCACTTTTAACCACGTGATTCATTAGGACAGGTCCTTCCAAAGTTTCTTTCTCTGACCACAAAGCCACTGAGAGTTTCTGCCTCTCTTGTCTGATTGTTTCCTAGGCAGTATCTCTTCCTTTCTTTTACCAAAGTCATTTCTATATTTCATTACGCAAATACAACTACTGGACAATAGAAAATGGGAGGCAGTAGCATGGAGACACCAGCAATTCATTCGATTTTGTTTTTGAACAGAATGGCATAGGCCCCTGTTGTGATTAAATTCAGCAGTCCCAAATTCAACCAGGTCATTTAAAAGAAGTCCAAACATCACTGAATCATTTGCAGCATTAAAGCCTGTGAAGTGAAAATATAGCTACTCTATTTGAGCTGTCACTATCCAGATCATCCCTAGAGGGGCAGCAAAAAGATGTAGAAAATTTAACTTTTGACGGCCACCTAGTGATTGTCTGGATTTTTGCAAGCCAGATACATTGGTTCTTGCTAAATGGGCTTTGCTTCTGACTAGGATTTGTTGTTTGATTAACATGCACATATTGTACATGTGACTGATGCAATGCTGGCAAGACAAATCACCATACTCACAATGTCTATTAAGGTGAAGTGGGTAATTTCAACTTTTGTGAGTGCCAAGGAACAAAAAGACCAAGCCATATGCATAAATTATGCTGAAATCCCAAAGCACAAAAGGATTTTCTGCCAAGAAACGAGATCTGTTAATTAAACATGTGATAAATGGATATTCAAATGCTAGCACACTTCTTGGCACGATGTACCTTAATGTTATCATTTAATTAGCTGTCAATATGCTAAGTGTGTTTTTATCCTCCACCTGAGGTGCAGATTGTTTGGGGGGCGGGGAAGCTAAAGGAAAATGCAGTTGACTAGATTAAATTCAACACTGACTTGAAAAGCATTAACTGGGGAGCAAACACCGCACCCCCTCTCCACACAGAGACCATGTTCCTCTTCCTGAACATGGTCTGTGAAGAAATCCTCCCACTTCAATCCATTTAGCTAAACAGAAATAGGAATCCTGTTTCCCAGAAGTGTCTGGATCCTAACTGCAAGAACACTTAGGAAAAGCTGGCTGGTGGCAGTGACTGCTGCTGAATGGCTGAATCATGATTAGATAACCTTGAATTTAAGGATGCTCAGACCCGCCCTCAATTGGTTGTATAGAAAGGTTGGGATCAGTGGTGGGTTTCAAAAAGATTTACTACTGGTTCTGTGGGCGTGCCTTAGTGGGCATGGTGTGGTTTGGTGGCTGTGGCTTGGTGGACGTGACAGGGGAAGGATACTGCAAAATCTCTATTCCCTCCCGATCAGCTGGGACTCGGGAGGCAGAGAATAGATGGGGGGGTGGGACCAGTCAGAGGTGGTATTTACCGGTTCTCTGAACTACTCAAAATTTCAGCTACCAGTTCCCCAGAACTGGTCAGAACATGCTGAATACCACCTCTGGTTTGTATCCATACAATTTGCACAAGGAGCTTGTTCTAGTGGCTGGCTAGGTTAGAGTCACTGAAAGCTTTAACTGCATACATTTCAAGAGAGGTTATAGGAGGGGTCAAAATCATCCTTGAACATCAGGGTGTGGGAACAGAACTAGTTAATGGCAATAGCTTCTTAACACTGCTTCTCTTTCCAGTTGTTAAAAACACAGTGGGTTCTATTTAGAGATCCTGTACAGATTATCTGGACATTTTAGCAGCTCCTTCTGAAACATAGGAAAAGTATATTGGATAACAGTCTGGCAAACCATGAGAAAGCTTTAACAAAACAGAAATCACATGCTCATCCTTGGTCCCAGTCTGTTCAGATCACAAATAACTAAAGAGAGTAGAATTTATATCGAAGAAGAGGATATAATATAAATAGCTCTCCTCACAATCTTTCCCCAGCCTGTCACACAGCAGAGCAGAGGGCTTGTGGAGAAGATTTAGGGGATTGGGTGCTTGGGGCAGGCCACAGCCAGGTCACTGGTTTCCCACTCAGGCTCTTTGTGACCAGAGATTTGAACAAAAGGGGATCTGTGCAGTTAAACAGGTGGGGCAAAGAATATCTCCCACTCCATACCCTATTGCTGAATACTCAGTGGTATGTGGAATCACCACAAGGTCATCGAGTTTTTTTCAGTCTTATGTTGAATTCAATTCCTCAGCTGATTAGCCCAGAAAGTTATTTGTGAGTAATAGTTTCTCTCTCACATCACAAGCAGAGGTCTGATGGACTTTTATGAAGATATTTAAACTGAAAACACAAAGAAGTATGCCCATTGAACAAATATGGCATGGGGATGCATAGACAATGTAGTTCTTGCACTGAAAATACATTGTCCCAGTGAGTATTCGGTCAAAGGTTTGTTGAAGGGATGCAGTGAGCTGTTGCCTCTCTGGCAAAAGCTCTTACTTACTTTTCCATAAGGAAAAAGAATCTTAGATTCTTCGCCCGTTTCTTGATCACCCAAGTTTTAAATATATTAGTAATGCAATTAGTTTAAGGAATGGGAAGATTTAAAAGATTAGAATTAATAGTATTAGGGCATTTGGACACAGCAGCCTAAGCTGCTTTCCTCTTGTGCTGTTCTTAGCGGTTCCTGAAGCCAACGTCAGGAATTCCAATCCGGATTCTACTGTTTTGGCATTAGAACAAAATGGATAGATGCTCAGTCTGGGCTATGTTTGGCCTTTGGCCAGCGCAATCTCTGAGTAGTTTTCCCCCAATTTCCTGCCTTCACCATCTCTGTAGGTTAGGTGAGCATTAATGGCTAGCTGGAATATGGACAAGCCAACCACAGTCTGCTTTATTTGGGACTCGTTGCTTCTTCCTCCCCATTGTTTTATCTTATGTTTTATCAGGTATTTGCACAAATGGATAATCTGCAACTGCTGAGAACATATCGACCTGAGAATCCAAGATCAAACAGGTGCATAGGACAGTGATCAGCTATGGAAGGGGAGGGTATAGTCAAGCACTGTAACTAACTGGAGCTTGGAACTGTTATTAGATTTGAAAATGGCATTCAGATCATTTACTCTGGGGCTTTAGATGGCTGAGGTTAGAAAGAGCTGGAAATCATGGGTGTGGGGCATGGGCTTGAAGGAGGTAGAAGATGATTCATATGTTTCTACCCTCAAGAACTGGTAGGTGACTTGCCTGGTGATAGAGTAAGTAGAATGTGTGGGTCTGCCCTTGCTTAAAGACTAATGGAGATTCTATATTTATTGAATGTGTTCTGCAGAAAAAATGGTTCAACTTCATCTCATATTGGGGAAAAGTTCAATTGCTTAGCTCATAAGATCAATCAAAAACATCAACAATGTTTTATGTATTGTACATATTATACACATTATTCTCAATCAAAAGTATCTCTCTGTTACTTATATAAAACTTTTATATCCAAAGTTATAAACGGACCCAAAAATCTTATATCTAGAAAGAGGACTTGGGATTTGAAGTGAATGAGTTAGCTTGGAACACTGTAGTATAACATTTTTTTTTAAATCTATTTAAATAAGCCATTGAAAGTTGATTATAAAAATATATCATGGTTGGCCTTATACTCTAACCCTTAGAATGGTATTATATTAATCAAAGTCTTTCTGGATTGTGTTGGAAGACTTGTAAACTAATTGGTGCCTGGCCGGTGTACTATTCTTTTAATTACTCATTTTGGATGAATGTTTTTCAGGAAATTGGAAAAAATCCAGAGCAGCCTTCAATAATTAGTTCTAGTGTCATTTCATTGTAAAGAACGCATGAAATTCAACACATTAATTGAATTCTCTTTTATTCGCCAAATTTACAATAACAAAACACTTCTTTTTTAGTATTTGAATTTTTTTTAGAATTACCATTGGCTAAAAAATATCACTGCAACAAAGACATTTAAGAGCTGCCTTAATTAAAGACTGTTTTATCTATGCATGGTCTCCATTTGTAGCTATATCAACAAAGTAATTCTTAATAAATTACTTACATCTATACAAATCTCTTTTTGGATAAGAACATTGCCTATTAATAAATACCCATGAAACCTCTACCCTCACACAATCAAACAACTCTCAACAACTTACATTTTTTAAAAGGCAAAAATTTAAACATCCATGGTTGGATTAAAACTAATCACAATAGTAATAGCATAAAATCAAAATCTATCAAAAACAAATAAACAAAAAATCACCACGGAGATAAGAATAACAAATCACAAAGAATGAAAAGGGGAAAAGAATAAAATGGTGTATTAGTTTAAGAAAAAGCCCTTGGAAATGATTCAGCTTTTAACATTTTCCTAAAAACCAAATATAACAGATAAAAGTGCAATATATGATGACATAACTTACCATTTCAGTATTCCATTTATTCATCCATTAATTATAAATTTAGCATAAGGTTTTCATTATGTCCAACTCTCTTCTTTGAAGTGAGTCTTCCAAATAAATGTGAGATCCTATATTATTATTTCTTTTAGAGATGAAATATTGTAAGGGACACATTACAAAGGATATATCAACTGAAGCCATTCTTATTTTATATATATATATATTCAAAAGTAGAAAAACCATATGTATGTATGTATGTATGTATGTATGTATATGCTTTTGAATAGTTTTTGTTTTCTGGGGGTGAGTTGTTATCTTTTTATTTTCAAAGTTGTATTGATTAACGGTTATTTTTAAACACCTAAACACAAAAAAACCACCATTGGAATGGTGGATAGACTGTAAATGAACTACTCTAAAGAACCCATAATTTCTAGTGAGAATAGGTTTAAAATAGAGGGGGGAAAGTAGAAACTTTTCTGAAACAGCAACTGAAGGTTTAATGATCTGAACAATCAAGTTTCTTTACTGCAGTCATGGTCCATAGCATAACACAAATAAAGCACCAATATTGTTTTCAAATTAGAAGTTTTCATAATACCTGGATACCTGTGCAAAAGTAGCTCTATCCAAGTAAGTATACCAATCTGAGCTAGTGAAAATTGTTATAAGCCATGGCAGTCACTTGAACGTCAGCTTTAAAGAAGAATCTGGAAGGAGCCCCAAGTTATAGTGATGATCTTTTAGGAGAACTGAGATCCACATCTAGAAGAGGTGGCATTTCATTCACCAGGACAGATAAACCACCATCCATGCCATTATTGTAACCAGATACTAATTCAGTGGTTCTTCTGCCTCACCTGAACTTGATGAAAAGGGGAAAGAAGGCTTGTTGTCATCCACATACTGATGACATTTTAGTTGAAATCTCCAAATTATTTCACCCGTTAATTTTGTCTTTCTGTTAAATAGCATTGGGGTTTGTGGGCCGGGAACTCAACAGGATAAAATCCCAGAATTGAGCAAAAATTCCCCATCATGACTTTTTGGATACTCCCATCCATTTATAACCAAAATCATTTCAAGGCTATCCTGCCCGCATATAAGCTAGCAAACTCTTCATATCATGGGCAAAGGTATCAAAAGTTGTGAAGGAGCCCAGGAGAATATAAAAGGTTGCACTCCCTCTGTCTCTTTCCTGGCAAAAACTCCAGGCCAAAAATCCAACCGAGAAGGAACTAGAAAATTAGTTTCATTCAAGAATGTCTGGGAGAAGGTCAACTCTTGAATGCAAAAACAAAAAGTTGGGTAGGAAACGTTTTCTTGCAACTAATGGGGAAGTAGCTAGCTTATATCCCTCTACACCATACAACTAAAACCTATATGGTCTTGACATAGAAAAGTAATTCTAGGCCAGTTTGCTAGACTCCAATATGTAAAAAGGACTTTGAAGGCACAGAGAGTGCTATTAGCAAGGGCTCTGTGTTAAAAGAGGAATCAGTGAAAAAAGCCAAGGATATATGTCTCTAGGATGAATAGCAAGAAAGATTCAGGAACAACAACAACAAAAACCCAAATCTTAAAAGTAACACTTTAAGAGAGGTGTGTGTGTGTGTTTGTGTGTATGTAAAGGAAAGTCTTGCAACCCTCCTTTCCCCTGTTCCTTTTAAACAGCTTTACCTTCAATCCTGAATTATTTCCATGCAGTACTGAAGAAGTACTGCATGGAAATAATTACATAATAAGTTCCAAATGAAACATATGCAATATCCAATTAGAAACCTCAAATATCAGGGGGACCAATTTCCTGGCTGCAAAGACTTGTCGGTATCTAGAATTCTGCTGCCCAGATCGGTAGCCTGCCCCACAAGGATGAACAATAGTAGAGATTATTGTGGAAGAGCAGAGTGCTTGGTGGTGGTGGGGGAGTGCAGACACCTCAAGGCAGCAGAGATGCCTGCACTCCCTTCCATTTGAGCCTTTCCCCAGCATTAGCAAGTTGGCAATGAAACTGCCTTACAGGGATGCCAATGAAGCTGTAATACAGGGATGGGAGGAGATGAAGATGATATTTTAGAGCCATACAGCCATCAGCAGAGTACAGTAGACAAATGAAAGAAGGCATTTTTCCTTCAAAGGAGTGGATGGTCCAAAAGAGGGGAAGGAAAGTAGAAGGAAAGCCCAGAAAACAATGCCCAACATTAAAAAGGTGCAAGAGGTCTACATAGCACTAGCAATAGCACTTAGACTTATATACCACTTTACAGCCCTCTCTAAGCAGTTTAAAGAGTCAGCATATTACCTCCAACAATCTGGGTCCTCATACATGCTGGCCATTAATGGAAAAAGAAGACATCTCAGGAAGAGAGCAACTTAAGGCAGATCAGATTTATGAAAGAAATGTTGAAGCATATTAGTAATGTTTAGAGAGCATGGCGTCCAACCTTTTTGGGTTGCCTGGGCTGAATTAAGTGAAGAGGAATTGTATTGGGCTTTAGATAAAATATATAGTATAGTAAAATGTACATAAATAATAAGCTTCCTTTATTTTTTTTACAATCTTGGTGATCACATTATTAGCTGTCCAGAGCCGTATATAGGTAATAGATAACAATTGGTCAGAATAATAGTAACAGTAATAGTAATTATAGTAACGATACAGAGATAGCAGTAGAACAAAATAGAGGAAGCATTCTCATATCACATTTTTATATGTTTGTTTTTTTACAAAATAAAACATCTTCCCAACCATTTATATTGCTACGTTTGTGTTATCATACACCTCTGACCTTCTCCACTAGGACTGATCTCAGCCTATGATCTGCTACAACATAGACATTATTAATTTGAATATATTTTAGGTAAGTGCCTAAAGAAATGGCAAACATTCACTATAAAAATATAATAATACCTGGCCTGCAAAAATGAAATGAAGTAAGACAATATAATAGTAAACCAGACACAAGAGGCAAAAATGAGGCAAAAAGCCAAAAGCATTAAGCATCAAAAATAAAACAGTCTAAAGGGTCTAAAATAGGACACAAGTCATGCTTAGAATAGAATAGAATTCTTTATTGGCCAAGTGTGATTGGACACACAAGGAATTTGTCTTTGGTGGAATATGCTCTTAGTGTGCATAACAAGAATAAAATACATTCATCAATGATAAAAAAAGATACAACACTTAGTGATAGTCAAGGTTACTAATAAGCTATCAAATCGTACGAGGACACAAGTAAAAATGGTATAAATTGAAAGATACAAGCAACATGGTTATAGCAATAAGTGGGAAGAGATACTGTAGATACTAGGAAGGAAGAGAAGAAGAATAGTAATACAGTCTTAGTAAATTATTTGACAGTGTTGTGGGAATGCCTGGAAAAAATAAAACATTCTTCAAAGTGGACTGAAAAGGCAACATTTAGGTGCCAGGAAAAGCTTCTCTGGGGAGGCCATTCTAAAGATGGGATGCTATTCCTGAAAGTGGTCTTTTTTTTCCCTACTGTCTTTTGCTTTGCTCAGGCAGAAGATGATCTTAACATCTGAGTAGATCCATGTGGGAACAAGCTTTCTTTCAGATGACCTAACCTTAAACCCTTTAGGGCATTTAAAGTTTAAACCAGCATTTTCAATAAAGTCTAGATGTGCTTTGCAAGCTATTTGCAGATGTCAAAATCCTGAAATAATATGATCATTAAAGCCTGGCCACACATGATTAGTTAATTGAAGTTTCTGACTGTATTCCATGCACAACACTAAATCAAGGGAAAGAGGATTGAAGGGGAAGTCTACTGCCAGAAGGCAATAATTATTTCCCTATTAGAGAAGCTTTTTCTAACACAGTGTTTCTCAATCTCCACTACTTTCATGTACATGGATTTCAAATCCCAGAATTCCCAGCCGACATGGTTTCTTCTGGGATATCTTTTTACGTTGTTTTGTCTGCAACCTTTGGATCCCCTGGAGATTTTCCTTCAAATTGTGCTTAGTTTTTTTCACCTACCAGTCCACCGTGAGAACCTAGCCTGTGAAGCAGAAATGAGTAGGATCCATGTAGAGGTTCTTATCTCTACTTCTCTTCCGTACGCATGATCACAGTCATGCCACCATTTTTATGGATTAGGCTGCATTTCATGCCTGGAGCAACTGTTGTATAACGATTACCTGCAACACGTGGTTTACAAACTCAATTCTATATATCTAGTATAACTGCAATGCATTTCTTCAAAAGAAGTTCCTCTGTTTTTGCATATGAGCAGAGTATGAAACCTCATGCTTAATGAGAAGAAATCAAGGAAGACTGCATGTCATATAAAGTTAAAAGGGAAAAGAACCCGAAGCAGTTGGATGAATACATTTTGAAACAGAGTTTGAATAAGATGAATGGATTGGTCCTTGTAACTCTTGATCGGAAGCCAGGAATAATCTGTTCAAAGCGTAAAGACTCCTTTGATCTCACCTTCTTCCTCATTTTGTCACTTTGAACCACCATGGAATATAATCTTCATGGGGAAATGAAAATGTGCCTCAGAGGGCAGGAAGGAAAAAAGTGACCAGAGCCAGTGAAACAGAATCTGACAACAAACTTTATTGGGTAGAATGACACTAAGCTTCCTAGCTTGCCAGTGGAACATTGGAAAATCTCCTCTTCCCCCCTCCAATAAGCCTATTTATTCACTTATTTCATATGCCATATTAATGGATCAATGAAATCCCCAAAACAAAGTTCCTTGAGCTCAAAAGCCAGGAAGAGTTGATTTTCAACAGATCTTTCCATAAAGCCGCATTGTGTGGGTTTAAAACTAATTATAGAAATCGCCACTGTAACCAGAGCTCCAAATCTGGATCACTGCAACAGTTGATCTAGTCAGTCATGCACATCCCATCCAAATGCATTATTATATCCTCAAGCAACATAACCCATAACAAACTGGAGATCTATCTGTAGAAATATTTCTATGCTTGACATTTGTTTATTGAAATCATAGAATTCTAGAACCATGATTAGCCCTGTAAGTTTGCTCTAAACCTCTGCTGGTTTCAGCAATACTACTATCTTGTATCTGTTGCTACTTTTCAACTTTTTCTGGTGCAAATGCTCTGATCCTAAGAAAAGATAGACAGCTGATTTGAAGAGTTGTAATGGCTCAGCAATTAAAGACACTGAGCTTGTCAGCTGGAGAGCTGACAGCCCAGGTTTGAGACCCGAGCTCCATACAATGAGGCGAGCTCCCATTACCTGCTCCAGCTCCTGCCCACCTAGCAATTCGAAAGCATGCAAATGCAAGTAGATCAATAGGTAGCACTTTGGTGGGAAGGTAAAAGCCTTCCATGCACCTTTGGCTTATAGCCATGACCTCGGAAGTTGTCTTCAGTCAACGCTGGCTCCCTCAACCAAGAAATGGAGATCAGCACCAGGCCCTAGAGGTGGACATGACAGACAGGGAAAGCTTTACCTTTACTTTTAGACAAGGTGTACATCCATGTCTGCATATGTGGCAAAACATTTCTTTTTGAATGAACTATACAGAATTGAACAAGTCTACGGCAGGCCACCAATGCTTGTTAAAAAAAACAACCTTCACTCAATCAGATCTGCTTTCTACAATGATGTGATCTTATTGCACACATATGTAGCACTAAGTTTACCAAGGGAAAACTACTTCATGAGATTTATTCTGAGATCTGATGACATCTTGAAGTATTTCTTTAATTCCTAACAGCCTTGCTGTCTTCAGTGCTTCATGAATAGAAAGTGAAAATAAAAATAATAAACACATGTGAATCTTTTCAGGAGCCTGTATTTATTTAGGATGAGAAATCATTATTTTTCTGAGGGATAAATAATTAAGGGAAGACAAAATTGCAGAGCACAGATATTCAAACCTTTTTAAATGGCTGCATAATGTTCATGCTAACATCAATTTATCAATTGGATCATATCAAGATTTAACTATAAAAATGATTCTGGGTTTCTGTTTTTGCACATAGTTGCAAATGAGGAGAGTCGTGTTTAGGGTATTTCCTCCCACCCTTCCGTGCAACAGACTCAAATGAGGAAAAGAGTGAGACTGTGGTTACTGGCACATATCCTTCTATCATTTTCTTGTTATTCAGCTCCTCATGTATGGTCCTGCCAGATTTAACTCTCTAATCAAACAGATTGTGTTTATATATTGTGCTAAGCCATAGTTTGAATAAGCTACAAATGACAGGCTTCACAGAAAATGTTAACCCATCAATTTTGTATCATAGATTCAAAAAATATAAAAGCTGAAAGGGATTTTAAGAGACCATCTGTTCCAACCCCTGGCTAGGATAGGAATTCACCACTGCTGTACAGTATCCCTGAGAGATGGCCATACGCCTCTGTTTAAACACCTCCAGTGAAGGAAAGTCCACAGACTCCTGCCATAATCTTTTCTATTGCTCAACCACGCTTGCCATTAGGATTTGTTTTTTCTGGGTGTCTAAACAAAATTTACTTCCTTGTAACTTAAACTCATTGTTTTCCCTCCTGTCTTCTGGAACCACTCCAAACAATTCTACTTTAATTGATACTGAAGACAGGTATTGTGTCTTCATTCAATATTTGTTTTGCCAAGTTAAACACATCCAATGCCTCTGAATGTTCCTCATATATATTATTTTTGTCTCGTTCCCTTTATTCCCTTGGGGTTTTTTTTCTGGACATGCTCCACTTCGTCAATATCCTTCCTAAAATATAGTATCCATAACTGGATGCAATATTTAGCTACATTCTAACCAACGCAAAACAGATAAAATGACTTTTTTGATCTTGACCCTGTTTTTTTTTTATAGCATTACAATATTGTGAACAATCAAGACATCCATATTCTTTTCTCATTTTCTGCTTCCTATCGTCCCGTTCTCATGCATCCAATCTTTCCTATCCAAATGTAAGAATTTGTATTTATTCCTGTTCAAATTCATCATGATGGCTTCCACCCATAGTTCCAATTTTTCAAGATCCCCCTGAATCTTTATGCTGACCTTAATGTATTTGTTATCCTGTCCATCTTTGAGGTTCCTGTAAATGTAACAATAATTTTTCCAAGCCCTAATATAAGTCCTTTATACATTTGTTGTCCATACAGCCTGACATATGGTTTTGAGGTACAGGTGTTCGACCACTAAGTATTCACTTAATGGTGCCATCTTCCATACTAGGATGTCATGAACTCTTTGCTCAAGGCAAGATATACTATATCGATTACATTTCCATCTCCAGAAAAGGAGATTAGGTTGGTCAACTTGATTTTATTTCTTGATTGGTTTCTGCCAAGCAATTGCATCCCTTTCTACATACTAACAAACTGTCCACTTATTAATCTGTCATAGAGTGTTACCTAGTATTCACATCGAAGTGAATAGATTGAAGACACCTGAATCCTCTTTCTTCCCCTTTTTGATGGTTAAAAACCTTTTGGCCCTACAGTCTTACAGGTAGAGTCTGTAAGGGGCGTGCATAAGCGCACCAGCATGCCTACTGTCCCTGTCCTAATATTCTCTTTTATTTGTATTCATTTCATGTATTCATAATCAAGTTTATACTTAATTCTGTTATATAATACATGCTTGATGAAATAAATAAACTAAACTCTATCTGTCTTCCAGGGCCTTGCACAGATCACAAGAGATCTCCAAGATAATTACTTCATCTAATTGGGGTGGCCATTCTCTCCTTTCAGGAAGGGGTGGCTAAATGTACTCAACAGACTGCTTTAACATCAAACAAGCCACATAATGCTTTGGTCATTGTGAGAATTAGAACATAAGGTTTTATATTGGGTAGGGAGATTACCCACCAGAAATGCCCAATTTGTAACCCTGAAATCTATATTGTCACCTCCCAATCTGTGACAGTGACTTCTAGAATACTTCCCAAACCTTGCTCTCAAACTCTTAACTTTTCATGAGACGGATGTTGGAAATTATTAAATACATAAAAAGTGTAATGTAGTGATTAAGGCAGTGGATTTGGGACCAGAGATTTAGAATTCAAGTCGCCACTCTGGCATGTGGGGAAGCAGGGGAAATGTTTTTGAAACACATTGCAATATATGAAAGTCTTCCATTCAATTATTACTTTGAAATGTTTTTTCTCTGCGTGGTTTGTTTCTTTATAATTACATTATAACGAGGAAAAACTGTAAATCCAATTAAAGAATTAATTGGCTGTTTGTCTTGGCACAAATTTCAGTTTCTTTTGTTCATTTCTATTTGCTCTTGTTTACTGATGAGAAACTGCAGAGAAGCAATTGCAGTTGTCTGATTGCAGTCCTGCTAGCAATACAGAATAATTAAAAGATACAAATCTTTTAACTATTCTACAATGGAAGGAGCTGAAAATTTATGGAAAATCATGGGAACACAAGGTTTCCTGTAAAATTCAGAAATGAACATTAGAAAAAAAGATTTCCAATATTTTAATTCCATTTCAGAATCGGAAATCAAAGGGGAATGTAAATGAAGAAAATCCTAAGGCACTATCGACAACTGGGATCTACAATATATAATTTAATAAAACAGCTATTGTACAATCAAAAAGTACCTCTTTCTTTCTTTCTTTCTCCTTTTTTTTTGGCTCAATGAGGTACATTGTCGAGCCCCAATGTGGGGCTCGCCATACCTGGAAGGGGGGGGATGCAGTGGGAGCGACGAGAGAGGCGAGTCGCCGCTACTGGCCCAACATCTGATGGTGCCAAACAGTGGAGGCATTCCATGCAAACCCGCGCCACCCAGCTGTTCGGTCCCAGCAGACTTCCACAGCGGCTACACGACACCCGCTGAGTTGTTCCGGATGGCGAGGAGGATCATTGCTGCCAGATGGGTGTCAGCCCAGGTAGACATGTGCAGCCCCAATGCCACCAGCTGCCAGGTGGTAGTTACTGGTGGGCATGGGCAGCCAGATGGACATGGGATGGGGTCCAAAGACTTGAAAAGGCACTGGAAGGCAGACACTCCCAGCGCTGACTTTACAAGGAACCTGTTTCTTGCTCATCATGTTCTGAGGTTCCAGCCTGTTTGTGGGGATTAAAGCTGAGTTTTGCCACATTTGAGTGCATAGCCTGGTTCCCTTTGTTCCTATCAGGTCTGGTCTAGACCAGCTGAGAGACATACTGAACGTGTTTGTTACCATGATCAAGGCATAAGTATTGATAATCACATAGGTATCTTTTAGAACAATGTCTGGCTTTAAGTACAGTAATATATGCAAAGACGTGTGCACATAGCTGTTAATTAATCTGAATACTTAGTTGGTAGTTGCTCCTCTTCCTAATTGTTGTGTCTTCTCGGCCAGCGTGGAGAACCTGCAGTTCCCCAGAGATCGCTGAACTATACTTCCCAATAGACCCAGTCATCATGGCTAATAATGAAGCTGGTTGTTATCATTAACAACATTCTGGAGGGCCATAAATTCTCCACCTTTCCTCACAATCTTCCATGATAATATGTAAGTAACTTGAACTGATTGTTATGCAATGTTGTACTGATCTGTTTGGCTAAATATGTACGTTCCAATCAGATTTCATTTACTTCATTTTCCATTGTAACAGAAAGTTTACCACTAATGACCTTATCGTAAACAATTTATGTATATCGCTTGATTTGGGGCATTTACACAGAAGGATTGTGTGTTGGTTTGAAAATGCAGCTTTGGGCATCTGCACTCTTAGGGAGCGTAGATTATTTATTTCCCATTCAGCTGCGGCGTAGTTGAAACCACTGTAAGTTTGGTACTTATTTATATTGTGAACCTCAGACTTTTTTTAGTTTGTTTGTATTTGCTTTTCAAAAAGCCACGGCTGTTTCTCTACTGGAGGGAATTCTTTTTCATCCATCTTTCTGGCTCCTGAGTAATTCTGGAAGAAAAATATCAGAGTGGAGTCTTGAAGTTCCTTCTCCATAGGCCTGCTAGGGTGAAACTGACCATACTTTTGTCAATTTCTCTGTTATCTACAGCATCCTGAAAAGTGTCAGCCTAGCCATCTTTTCCCCCTTCCCTTCCTTGTAATTGTATTAATACACTGTTTTAGTCAAGCCTTCGTGTTCCCTTTTTATACTGATTCTCCTTCCTAATCAAAGAATTGCTGAATTTATTTCTCCAGAGGCTTGCACGAGACTTTGGATGGCAGGAAAGAAATACAGAAAACATCTATGGAGATTCTTAGTCATCCAGGTCACGGTTGTCCCAAAGGTACTTTATCAAACAACATGGTCCTTTCAGCAGTTCCAAGAAGGTTCCACACCCATTTGCACTATTCAGATGACTCTGATGGCACAGATAAACTTCCAAGCAGCCTCAATGACTCTCAGAGAGAATGCTAACATCCATATAACTGCAAGGAATGTAAAGCCTTCCATTCTCCACCATTCAGTCAGAACTGAAGAAGTTTCTTGGCTGAAAAGTGAAACATCTTCAAGCAAAAACAAATAAAGTCCAGTTGCCTTTTGAGAAAGCACCTTTGGGAGATACAGAAACATCAGCATCCACATTTTTGCAGGCCAGATGTGGTAGCCATAGTTTAATTTGAACGATTAAGTGATTAATCTTGAAAGAGAACTATTGAAGATATGTTGGGTGCCATAGACTTTCCTCTAGCTTTCCTTCAATGTCACATTAGGAAACCCCAGTGCTGTACCATAAATGATAGTCCATAAACCAGAATGATTGGAGAAGAAGATGTGGTAGGGTAGAAGTGGAAAGAGAAATAGTGCAATATCCTGATAGTCATGAGGGTTCCCACTAAGATTCTGAACAGGAAAGATGCTAGTCCAAATGAATCTGTCTGACGTCCACCCTCTCACCTCCCCATTAAAAAAAATGTGTTGAGAGCAGAATTCATTCTGCTGGATTGAGTTTCTTTCAGAAATGTAGGAGGTGGCTGAATGGTGTCATTTATGCCCAGCATACTTAGAGGAGTATCGGCCTCTGATGTTTCTCCAACTGTCAAGTTAAATAGTTGATCCATGTTAAACAGTGGTTTCAGGTAATGCAAGTTCTCAGCATATCCTTGAGGAAATGAGGAAATGAATCAAGAGATATTTTTCCATGCAACAGTATAAGTTATGTAGTTGCTGTGATCGTGTTAAATTTATGGGTGCTAGTGTTTTTATTTATCTAGTTCTGTTTTTTAGTTGCTATAATCCTGTTTACACAAGATAAATTAATTAATATTCCTGTACAAGTCTGTCTGTAAGATAAATACATCTGGCTTTTTCACTATATAAAGATAGACACAGCTTGAGCCACCTTATACCTAATATTCAAAGTAAAACTAATAGATGTTTCCCACTTCACTTATATTTAGGCAGGATAGCTTCTAGATCTGCTAATTGAAAACCTTTCTCTACCCCCAGCCTTCAAATCTTCAAATGCCACAAAATATATTATCCCTAAAACTTCCATGCTGATTTTCACCTGATTCATTCAGATTGACAATTAAAAAAAATCTGTTGTTATTAGCTCTGCTGGCTAAAGCCAAAGATACTTGGGGTTTAATGATACCTGGATATGTAGAATGCTAGTATCGGTGAAAGAAGAAAAACATTTTAGAAGACCAGAATTTTAAAAAAATTACTACCATTTTCTGTGCTGGCTGAAGTGTATCCAGTACAATAATTTTATTCCCCCTGCCCACCTCAATTTTCAGTCTATAATGTCCTGTCTCTCTGTCTCTCTGTCTCTCTTTCTCTCTCTCTCTCAGTGAAGCTTGTATAGTCTTAGACTAAGTATTTGTTGTGAATTTAACTCAGAGATCCTAACTTTAAATTGATATTTTGAGGGATTGCTATGTAAAGTTGCAGTCTAAATTACTTGAAAGTGAGTCTCATTATACTCATATATATTGCCTGGCTGCAATATTGTGACTGTCCTAAAAAAATTCTTACTAAGGAAAACTGAGCCACTGAATTCAACAAGATAGCTTATGTTAAAAGCTGGTTTTATGAGAGCGCAAGGGAAATGGTGAATTACAATTTAATTCTTTTCTATATTTGTTCAGTGTCTAAACAGTCAATAAACACATTGCATTCTTGCCATTTAATGCCTATGTTTTGGCACACTTTACCATCTCCCTCCCCAAAAATTATGTTTTCCCTTTTTAAAGTCTTTCCAGTGTAAACAAACAGAATACATTGGTGTAGTATTTCAGATGTTTCAACAACGTTGCATTGATGCACAAAAGCACTTTGTCTCTAAACATCACTCCATTAATACACCTTTGAGTCATAGTACTCCTTTTTGCCAGTGTGATGGGAGCTCATAATCCTTAATGTAAAAGGACCCTTTTCGGAACATCTGGAATACCAGGTCAATGTAAAACATGACACCAACTCTAGGATATCATATGAAAAAAAATGCTTACCTGTTTTCTTTTCAGATACGACCTGGATGTACAAGACTTCTGCCAAGTACTACATTCTTCATGAAATTATTGAACACTGAATGTATATATTTATAATTGTGGGGAGATTGTGTCTATTTCCTAAATTCTTATTACGGTACAAATACTTTGAATTATTTCTTCATCTCTCTCCTGACAGCTATTTCTATACTATCAGCTAACAACTATACTATTTAAAAAAATATTTTTAGCCTCTGGAATACTAGTTTAGTTAGTTAGGGAATCAATCAGCCAGCTTAAAGTCCTATCAGCATGTCACTAATCAACCTAGGCTATGTGACCAATACAGACAATCAGTACAGCTTGGAGATGGGAAGAAAATATTGATAGGGAGAATTTGTTGATAGTTTTTGTTTTGTACATTTCTCTTAGCTGTTTCATTTATCCCATGGACATGGAGATAAACAAAACAGTCTTTAAAGTCTACTATAAGTTCTAAATATAGATCTTTGCAGTGATTTAAAGGATTTTGTACAGCAAATACATTTTGTAAATACAAACTTTAAAAAATATATCTATTTTTCCTTTCCCTTTTTGTCACAATATGGTTTCAGCAAAAAATGACAAGGATCACTACATTTTAATTAAATGTAGATAAATGTATTGATTTCTAAATGTTCATGTGTGTGTGTGTGTGTTTCTGTGTGTGTGTGTGTGCGTGTTGATATTTTTTATTGTATGGGTATGTTTTAAATGTTTTCCATATATGTACACACATGCAAACATTTTTATGTAATGTACATATTTGTATGTGTACATACTTTTGATAATCATTCTGTGGGGCCATGTTATAAACAAGTTTTATTGTTCAGCCTTTCCCAACCCACTTTTAGAATAAATATGAACTTTGAGAGCCTATCCTTTCTTGTAAAAATACTAATAAAATTATATATGTATACAATATTAGTCTTACTACTGTGACAACCTATCTCCCAAGATCAGGCTGCATTTATTTACTGGAACTTGACCCATCAGTTCAAGAAAAGTGCCATAAGGAAGTCTCTGTTCATCTTACTTTCTGTAGTTTATACTTTTAGAATAGAATAGAATTCTTTATTGGCCAAGTGTGATTGGTCACACAAGGAATTTGTCTTTGGTGCATGTGCTCTCAGTGTACATAAAGAAAAATAAAGTACATTCATGAAGAATCATAAGATATAACACTTAGTGATAGCCATAGGTTACTGAATAAGCAATCAAAACGTACTAGGAAACAAATAAAAATAATATAAATTGAAAGGTACAAGCAACATAGTTATACTCATAAATGGGAAGAGATTGGTACTAGGAAGGATGAGAAGAATAATAGTGATACAGTCTTAGTAAATAATTTAACAGTGTTGTGTTAATTAGTTGTTTAGCAGAGTGATGGCATTCTGGGAAAAAACTGTCCGTGTCTAGTACATTTCTTAATGTTTTGAGCCTCATTCCTAAATAATTTGTATTAACACTATTAGGGGTGTCTTTACTAAGTTTAAGTAAAATATTTTTTCCTCAAAAAAGGTATCACTTTTAGTTATTAATAGTTATTGACAATTGCCATGCAAAAATGGCTAATGCATCGTTTAGAAGAGGTAATATGGATAATAAAAAAGATAAAGTTCATATGAAAACAAGGGTCAGCTTTTATGATTTTATGGCATAATATAAGTTATAATAAATGTAGCCTAAAAGACAATAGATGTCCAATAATATTCAGCTTTTGAATTGTTTCAATTGTACAGCTGATTTGGAGATAAGATGGGTATATATTTCATAAAAGTCCAGTTTTACCAAATGAGAGTTTATTTTTCCACTGTTATCTGCTTTCTAGGATATCAAGATCACCCTAAAAAAATGAATTGTTTCAACTGGTGTTATGCATCAATGTTTTCCAAAGCAGGTGGCAACATTTTACCTTCCTCAAATGCCTATTTTTTAACAGGCTGTAGAAACATTTATTTTGAAAACAGAACAGAGGAGAAAAATATTGATTATTACCGAAGAGTTTCACCTGCGTGTTCTAACTGTTCGCCTTAGATAAAACAGCCAAACAGGAACTTACACAAGCTTTGTATAAAATGTTCTTAAATTCAAAGGCTTCATTCTCGTTAAATGTAAAAGGAAATAATTTGGGGTCACCTGTATTGAATGAAATGTTTAGCATTGCACGAAATAAATTCTCTTCCAGCGTTATTGTTCTGTTAAAGATTTAACAGACTAATCTGGCTGGCTTTTGAAGCTTCACTTTCTGTGAACATTTCACTGTATTTCTCCATTTAAAAAAGAAAGAAAGATCAGCGGTATAAACCATACCCAATTGATCCAGAACGGAGTAAAGAAGAAGAGAAAAAAACGCACCAGATCTTTGGAAATCTAAAGCACGCAGATCTGTGCAGAATGGAGAAAGAGACATATTTACAAGAGATAATGCCTTATGCTAATGCCTCATTATCATTTTGGATAAAATTATTTATCCCAAGATTTTGCATAAATACACAACATTATGTTTGCTGGGTTTGATTTTTTTTTTTTAGGGTCCTTCCATTTCTCTCCCAATAATGGAAAAAGGAATATTTACATGCATGGAAAAGTATAAATCAATTCTTTTTTTTTTTTTAATCCAATCCTCTAGATTAAATTTAACTGGGGACAAACTGAATGGACTTGGAGAGTTATTGAGAATGTTGAATTTGGAAAAGGTGTGTTGAAGCTACATTATGGGTTCTGGGTTCCTATAGATGAATGTTTAACACACACACACACACACACACACACACACACACACACACACACTTATGTCAGATGTCCTGCTTAGATTTCATATGACACAAGTGAAGTAGCATATAAGTGGCATATATGTGTATTTCTGGGGGATGCTATTGAAGTGGATAGAATCCTAGAAATAGATTTGAATACAACATAGCCGTAGTAATATTCATTTAAAGATAATATACCTCGACTGTAACAGCCAACTGAAAATTCCCGGCTCTTCAAAGTTCCTCCATAAACTTTCTTAGACATTTGTTACAATCATTCTTCATGTTCCATTTGGATCCGTATTGCAATTAGCAGCAGTTTATTCCCTCTTTGCCTATTAAATCTGTGGCACCGCTCAAAAGGTTTGAGGTAGCATATCATTTACTAATGCCAGCCATCACACATATATTTAGCTTAATGCTACGTATTGATTTCTTTCCCTGTTTTTTTTTTTTTGAACCACGGAGACGTTTAAAGGTCCGTTTGTAATCAGAAAAGTTCCTTAGCTCTAACATCCCCATGTAGACGTAGTGTTGTCATGCTTCCATGTAGATTTTATGAAAATCTGTGGCTTCATTGGTTTTTGTTTTTTTTTCATCCATAGCAACTGCATACACACAGCCACATACACATATGCACATATGCCTGGACTGTAAGTATGACTTGCATTTTAAATTTTTTACCCCATCTTATGTTCACAAATAATTCAAGGTGGCAAACATATCCAACATACCTTTCTCTTATTTTACCACAATAATAACCCTGTGAGGTCAGTTGGGGGGGGGAGAGAGAGAGAGAGAGAGAGAGAGAGAGAGAGAGAGAGAGAGAGAGAGAGAGAGAGAGAGAGAGAGA
>JANHFT010003152.1:69610-80752 GCA_032467955.1 Pseudoxenodon macrops | reverse complement strand
CTTTCTTTCTTTCTTTCTTTCTTTCTTTCTTTCTTTCTTTCTTTCCTTCTTTCCTTCTTTCCTTCTTTCCTTCTTTCTTTCTTTCTTCTTTCTTTCTCTCTCTCTTTCTCTCTCTCTCTCTCTTTCCCTCTCTCTCTCTCACCCTCCCTCCCTCCCTCCTTCCCTCCCTCCCCGGGCTCTAGCTACTTCCAGGCAAAGCTTGAGTTGCTTTTCTTCAAATGCACGGATCCTGCTAGTCATAACTCACCAGTTGTTAATCATCTTTTACATCCTCAGTTAGAATTCTGACACCTCCTACTTGGGTTACTTTAGTTTGATTCATGCTCCAAAGAGCTGTCACAAATGAATGATGGATTCCTTTCTTTCAGTTTCATATAACTCTTCCAAACAAGGAGCTCCAGCCTTGCGTATCTTTAGAAGTCGCTTCAGGCTATCAAGAGGCATAGGATTTAAATAAAATCTGTTTAATGTGTTTAACATGTAAAGACACAGATCATAAGGTTTGCATTTCGTACATCGTATGCCAGGCTGTTTACTTTCTGGAATTCTGGATGTAAAGAAATAGACTACCCCTCACATTTATCTGGTGCAGATAAATGGGTTCTTCTGGATTATATATTTTTTTATTTCATGTTTTTAAAATTGTAAGTTTCTAGTCCTCAGAATCATGGAAAAACATCAGAAAACAAGCAGGTAGCACTGCCCATTTTAACAGGCTAAGTTTTATACTATTTATAACTGACAGAATTTCTTTTGTAGAACATAAAGAGCTCAGTCCTACAACTGAGCTCTGAATATGGCATGCAAATTGAGAAAATGTATACAAGTAAATTCCATTTCTTTTTAATTTGTCTTTCTTTCTTTCTTTTTTCTTCAGAATTTGTTTTCTCCACAACAGAATAAAGAAAAAAATAGAAGATAAATAAGTACAATACCCAAACCTCTGAAGCATATTTCTAGTGGATCATATCCTATTAGTCATTGATGGAGCATAAAACTTTGCCAACCACAATCAAATTTTAATAATAGCCACCTATAGGATGTTGAAGAGTCAAACTATAAAGAGTCTTGAAGTAATAATTTAAATCCTGCTCAAGCAGGAAGAATGACATTTGGTATACGCCTATACAAATCAAGCTGAGTTTTAACCATTCTTAACGTAATATGCATAGCCAATTCAATTTTTACGAAGATCAATGTGATCTGGTTAACTTAAACCAGATCAGTTTGATTCAAATCTATTTTGGGACTTTAAATAAGCACCTGTGCATGCTCCAGAGATGTTCACATCAATCTGATTTGAATCAATTCAGAGGACTCTGACTGATAATTCAAATGAAATCATTGTTTCGATTTAGAAATTTGATTCCATTTTGGAAACTCATCTGAAATGCCTTCAAACAGAACCTCCAAGCGTGAATGCTCTTATTGCCCTAATCAGGTATTTATAATCTTATTTGCTTTGCATTGAGGATATTTTTTTAACCTATGAAGCATGATCTGAGATTGTGGAACAGGAATAAAACAAATTTAGCCTCCCAAGCTTTCATTCTGGCCTAGTCCTGGGGATGTTGAAAATGTTGTATAAACTTTAAAAGGTTTCAGTAAATGCAACCAGAAAATCCATAGCTTGTTTAAAAAAAAACTCCCATCATTTAGGAAGTAAAACTTCTTTACCTATACTGCACACTACTATAGGTTTGGTTGGAGCCCACATGCCATCCTTTTCAATCAACACCTGGGTCTAATGACCCACCTCCAAAGTTCAAGCTACCTGCTGGCAGGTTGTGACCTACCACTTGGGAATTCCCTGCATGACTGCCTTATAACCATGAAACAGTTTTTGTCTCCAGTTGATCTGTACTTCTAATGGCTCCCAGGTGCACTGGTCGGTGCTTGTCCAAAACAGATGGACTTCTACATTTAAAAGTCAAGCTTTGAAAAGAACCTGACACTGCCTTAGGTAGAGTTTTAGCAGACTCCAATCATAACCCTTCAGAATGACACACACCTGCAAGGAGTGTCATGGTACATTTATAAAAGTCACTGTCACAGACAAATTAACTCAGTCTCTCTCTCTCTCTCTCTCTCTCACACACACACACACACACACACTCACTCACTCACTCACTCACTCACTCACTCACTCTCTCTCTCTCTCTGAGGGATTGAAGGTCTTCCTCAATAGATCTACAGTAAGAAATCAAGGAGCAAGATGTCCATAACCATACTAACACAAAGCATGGGTGCAGAAAGATAAATATATGTAGGGTTTATTATTCTGTTCTTAAACTGGGTAGACTAAGTAGATTTGCATTCTGAACTATACAGGGTTTAATTTATCATTGGTTAATAGAGATAATGACCTTTAAACAAATTATATTCATTACAAAACTGATTCATATAATCAAATGACATTGTTGATTATTGTAAATGTTATAATATGATAATATATCCATTCTGAATGAATTGCATAATTAAAGAACATTCCTATGAAAAAGAAAGTTCATGTTTCTCTGCTACTCAGTATAGCAATGTCGATATCCATAATATCTATGGCAATAAATATCCACTTAGAAGAGGCATTCTCTCTTACATTAGGATAAATCTCCTAAGATTGTATCTGTCGTCTTCAATTTTTCTAAATAGTTACACTAAAAATAAATTGTTAAATCATTGCCATCCAGTCAATCAGTGGTGCTTCTTAATACAGTGACATGATTTGAATTGATTAGTGCAAAATGTTTGACCGATTCAGAATGGTAACAGTAATTAGTTAGTTTTATTATTAATCTTTTAAACATTTGCTCATGTGCCTGAACATATAAGCATGAATGAAACACTTGGTGTACAACAATTACAACTGTTGGTATGCTGTGCTCCAAAATAGAATATCCTGTGATAAATGATATAACTAATAAATGGAAGTATTTTGGTAAGTACAAATCAGTCTCCTTTGAGTCGCTGTGCTTCTTGAATAATCCTTGTAGTTCTCTTAGCATGTATGAAGTGATTACCATGACCATTGTCTTCTTTGGGAAATTCTTCTTCCCAATCTACCTTGCATTTCCCCTCCCCCAATGATAGCTAGTGAGATGTTCCAGAAAAAGTCATAAACTGGATATGACGCAACACTCCACCTATCTACTAGAATAGGGTAAACATGAAGGTAACACAACGGAGACCCCCTTCTATAATTTTCTAGACTGCAATGATTTATGCAGTTGGTTCTCGTACTGCACTAGCACATTTTAGTCATTTTATCAGAAAAGGTTCTCTTTCTTTCAAATCAAGGCATAGCAAATGGTACTGGGGGGAAAAGTAAGGATACTGTATTCTATCAGGAGGAAGAAAATAAAACACCTTGAACATATTTATTTATTTTATTTGTTTATCTTGTCAAGCATGTATTAGATAATAGATATAATTATAAACATGATTATGAATACATGAAATGGGTACGAATAAAAGGGAACATTAGGACAGGGACGCTTATGTTGGGCAGAAATTATTTTCAAATGTTCAAATGCTTTGTTCATAATCCTAACAGTTATATCTTCTTTTAAAAAAGTGAAAAGTCAATGGAATCAAAATTCAAGAACCTACTACAAAATCAAACCGGGGAAAGAGAAACAAATGCTGAGTCCATCTTCCTTATTCAATACCATTTGTTTCCAAAATATTTTTTTTAAAGACCATTCTGGCTACCTCTAACCAATATAATATGCAAAATTCTCTAATTAAAGAAATGAAACCAAAGTTGAATGCACTGTGAAAGCATTCTAGAAATAAGAATAGCCAAGGTGTGATATTTATATCAAATTGTCGCTCTTGTCGTCATGGTTTTAACTGCTGAAGATGTGAAGACTAATCTGATGGACTGAGACCATCAAGTGGATTGGAGGTAGGCCAATCCTTCTTCCAATATCCTCTTTCCAAGAAACTATGTGGATCTGTTCCAGACGTGGGTTTCAGCAGGTTCTGACCAGTTCAGGAGAACCGGTAGCAAAAATTTTGAGTAGTTCGGAGAACAGGTAAATAACCACCTCTGACTGGCCCCACCCCCATCTATTCTCTTCCTCGCGAGTCCCAGCTGATCAGGAGGAAATGGGGATTTTGCAGTATCCTTCCCATGGAGTGGGGAGGGAATGGAGATTTTACAGTATCCTTTCCCTGCCACATCCACCAAGCCACGCCCACAGAACCAGTAGTAAAAAAAAATTTGAAATCCATCACTAATCTTTTCACACATTAGAAGTTGGGTGGAAGGACATACATTCTACAGAACATCTGTTATACCAATAAGATCAAAAAACAGTACAATATCTGGGTCTTATTACTTTCCCCAAATTGTGCCTCCTGTATATGGTTCCAGTGTTTGTTGATTTTCATTTGTGGTCTCAGCAGACAATTGCTTAAGGATTGATTTGGTATGTGCAATTGGATTAAATTCTGTGTTTGCTGCTAAAACAAAAGTGTAATCCTTTTGGGACATGCTTAAAGCTCACCCTTCCTTGTAACAAAACAGTTGCATAATACACCAACAGTAGCAATGGATACAGAATGAGAATCCCACCACCCAATCTCTGGGTGAAGAAATATGACAATGCCAGGGATTCTTAGAATTTTAGCACCTCGTATCCCAGCATGGGCCTTGACGGTCAAGGAAATTCCAAGGATGCCTACAGATGTCTTGTTCTTCCCTTGCTGATCCTCAGTCAAATCCCTTTCTCTTTACTGACCCCCCTTAGAAAGCGTTTGCACACTTGTGCTGGTGAAATGCAAAATCCCAGTGCTGAATCTTGGAACTTGAGAGCAATTGCCGAGACTGAAATAGCACTGGACTGTGCACCCTGCAGGGGGAGTGAGAGAATGGGAAAACATGCCCAGTTTAGTAACCCATTAACAAAGTTATCTTTGTTTGTCAGCCTAATTAAAACATAGTTCATAGCTATTGTATATTTCTTAACATTCACTTTTAAGAGGCAATGGCTTATGTCTCGGAGACTGCCGGGAGAAAAATAATCACCCTTTCAAAACATGGCAAGTCAATCTCAAACAAAAGAATAAAGCCAATGTTTCACTATGTTTCAGGGGAAATAACAGAACCATAGAAAAGGCATCAGCAAAATCTTTCGAGAAGATATTCTTATGTATTTGGCCTGGTTTTAATGAAATTCAATTAGCTTCCTTGGAAATATTTCAGCCAAAATCCCCGGCAAAGGCTCTCAGGGTTTCTTTCTCTGTGAGCTTGGCCCCAAGGCTTTGGTATAACATGGATAATACAAATTCTTCAACAAAATCAAGGAAGAGTTTGTCAAAGTGTGTGAAGATGGATACTGGGGATGTTCTTGCTGAATAAGCTGCCAAGAATTCACACCATCTCTCAATTTGTTCCGCGGAGAATTCTTCACAGATAAGCTCTGCTCACCAAATACTTTTTCTACATTTTGGTTTTCTTTATGGACATTCCAGAGACATTTTCACCTTTTCCTCATTCATTATCATCCTCCTTTACTTTTTTCCCCTAGGAATTAAACTTACTGGGGTATAAGAAGGAAGGGAAGACAAGCACAATCAGACTGCTGAAGTATCTTCTTAATATTACCTTCCCTTCCAGTAATTTAGGAATGTTTCTGTTATCTTTGCTTGCCTATCAGTGCTTGAATATTTATTTTAAAGTTGTCTCTCTGAGTTTCTACACAGGACTTTGCGGGTAACAAACAGGATTAAGTTGCCTTTGCTACACTGAGAAGATCAAAAGTTATCTTGGAAATGGCTTTCTTCTTTTCTTTTTCTTTTCTTTTTTATTTTTTTAGCTTGAAGCATGGTCACAATTGACAATAGTTGAGGATCATGGGAGAAAGGATGAATGCACAACTACTTACCAGGGCAAATTGCTCTAGACACCATGTTCTTTTAGCTAGTTTCAGACACAAATGGAACAAAATTCTCCTGTCCTAAGAGAAGTAGTTTAGCCAGGTGCAATTTTATAGCTTTTGGATGACATTCAAAGGATAATTCATCAGCTTCTGAGAAATAGCATGACAGAGTCACATCAGGAAATCTCCCTGCAAAAGATGGACTCAGAAATGAGTCAGCAGTGCCACCATCCAGGCTGGACGTCAGCACACATTGCAAGTTTGTGCTTAATTGCCTAATGCAATTGAAGAAGAGGTGGGTTGGGGAAATTGAAGGAGAACAAGCAGGAATCTTTATTCTATGTCTCATCATATCCACAGCTGGAGCTTTTTTTTCTGATTATTTGATTATGATCCTTAAAATAAAGATCATTTATGTGTCTCTACTTGGCAGGTTTCTTCTGGACTGGTACTGTCTTCAAAGGCAGGTAAGAGACAATAGGAGCAGTTGCCACAAGTCAGGTCCCATACTAGAAGGGTCCATCCAAACTATAAGACAGACTTTGAAATGAAGTGCCAATACTTTTTGTTCAATAATTAGTTAAAACATAATGGAAATAATTATCTCAGCTTTTCTGGTCTTCCCAACATCAATGCTTGAACTATTGGCCCCAAAAAAGAGAGAAGACTATTGGAGGGAAATTGCATTGATATAGGCAGGGATGTCTAACCTGGGCAACTTTAACACCTATGGACTTCAACTGCCAGAATTTCCCAGCCAGACATTCCCCAGTCTTAAAATTACTTAGGTTGGAGTGCCCTGGTATAAATGATTCATTATCCTTTCTTGCTCTTGAATTTCTACTTGGCCATTTATTTACCCACTCATTTTTCTACATTATCCTTTGAACATTTATCGTTTGCTTGGAATGGCACTGAAACCCTTTCAGCATTTATTGGAAGCCAACATAGTATGAACTGTGTCATTTTTTTGCCATTTTACCTTTTGATTTTTAAAATGTGTGTTTTGTTGTAGTACAGTTCCATCTGAAGCCACGGTGTTACACTACCTCTCTCGATCAGCAGTATTGCTGTAAAACTATCACCATGTGCGTACTGTACAAACGGGTTGATGAAATTTTACCGCGGACAAAAATATCCCAGATACAACAGTATCCATTGCAAGTTAACATGTTAAAAATAGAATTTATGAGAATAACTTTGCAGTCGCTGTGAATGATCATATTGCAAGATGGGATTCAAGGTCAGTGAAATAAAATTTTGTGTATCTTCTTCTCCCTACCTGTTGTAAATCTTGGAAAGCTGAAAACACACACAAATAGGTTCCCTAATGTAAATTGGTTATAAGTCACCTGGAGTTGCCTCTGTGCATGATGGGGGCATCATAAACAAACAAACAAGCAAACAAAGCAACACAACTTGAAACACACCTCATTTATTTCTGCAAGTTTCTTATCAAATCATCACAGCCAGATTTGTGTTTTACTTGTAAATAATTGGCACACGTAGTGTTGCAAGTGAATCTGTAATGTGTGGGCTTTTTCAGGTTTTATCAGATATTTCCTACTTTCTTGGTCAAATGGTTTATAATACAGCATGGTGGGTTATAATTTACATTTGATAAACACTGTATTTTATGCATATTTTGATTCTTTCTGTACTGAGTTTAAATGGATTAAGCTGAAATGGGGAGCAATAGGTGTGAATGTTAATTGTCTGTTTTTAGAAGTGTCTCATCCCTTTTAGCAAATTCTGGATTAATCAGAGAGGAAAGAGAGGAAAGTAAGTCTTATGATGAAGCCATTATGTAAACAAAAGCCTGGGGACAAAATGAGGACATGTATGTCAATGCTATTTACTTCACCTCCAACCTTCCATGTTCCACCTGCACCTTATCAGACTACAATTATAACTACAATTGAGGACAAAATTTATATTGTTAAGTGACATTATTAAGTGAGCTTTGCCCCATTTTATGACCTTTTTTCCCACAATTATCAAGTGAATTGCTGCTGTTCTTTAAATTAGTAACATGGTTGTTAAGTGAATTTAGCTTCCCGGTTGACTTCGCTTGGTGGAAGCTCACAAAAGGTGATCACATGACTCCAGAACACTTTAACCATCATAAATACATGCCAGTTACCAAATGTCTGAGTTTGGATCACACTGTCCAGAGATGCTGCAACAGTCGTAAGGGTGAAAACGATCATAAGTCATTTTTTTCATTGCCATTGTAACTTTGAACAATCACGACATGAATGGTCGGAAGACAAGGACTACCTGTACTAACTTTGATATTGCTCTGAGCTTATAGATCCATGCAGATCTTCACGTTAAATGGGTGAAGATCTTCGCAAGCATTCACATTCTCCCCTACCGCATTGGAATATTGTGTGAAGGCAAAGGCCAGCATAAATCTAACAGGTCCTACACTATCAGGGTATACAAGCATCATTGCCTATACAAGCTTCTATTTGCTTTTCAGTTTTACAATTCTTGTGAAGGTGAATGGATAGGGGGGGAGAGAGAGAGAGAGAGAGAGAGAGAGAGAGAGAGAGAACAGGAGGGAAGGAAGAAGGGATGTAAAAATGTGGGGTTAAACTTAGTTTTCTTTTCAATGATGTCATCACATCCCAAACGTATTAGGAACGTTTGTGCAATTAGTCCAAGAAGCACTGACATCACTCTGTCTGTTGGACCTCAGTGATATCTTTAGACAGGCAGATCTCGCATTGTGATATCATTGGGTTCAGTGTGTGCTGGCTTATAAAATCCCTTGACTGAGATCATCCCATCAGAAAGAACCAAATACAAAGAATAACACTGAAGAAACAGATAGCATGAGATAACGGTGGCATTGGAAAAGTTGGAAAAAGTGACGACCATTTACAATCATCAAAATGATTTTTTTTCCCCTCAGGAAAGCTCAGACAACCTGGAAAAATATTTGTTGAAATCCAAAATGCACTGGAGCTTAACTGCTATATGCCGCATTAGACAATTTTGTGCAATGGTCTAATATTTATAACCCATTTTTTAAATTTGAAAATATAATTCATAGTAAAAACTACATAGAACAAATATGATATTCTAAACACAGGTCTATGGTCATATATCTGATTATTTAATCATGTTGGAAAGTACTACAAAATAAACAGCATTTCTCACAGCCTTTCATCTTTCTGTCTGACACGCATCTTTGACTCTTTACACAAGTTTTGTCACTTTTCTTTTTTCACCACTTTTGGCAACCATCTTGATCTGCAGTATATACTGAACATCTTGAAGAAATCTGCTTTGAATACTATAAAATTAAAACTGGGAAATGAATTCCTCATATGGAACTTTCAAACTCTCTTCTTAAAGTTATCCATTCCAGATTTTGTTTGTTTTATAGAGCTGTCCATCTTGAATCAAACTCTGGGTAGCTCACAACCGAAAAGTAAAACAGTATCTATCTACAATAATAATAATAAAACATTAAAACCAAAAAATCCTGGCACTGTAGCTAAAGGTTCGCATTCATCCCAAGAATATTACCTTATCCTAAAGTTTGGGGAGGTTGGGGAAGACAGGTCTTGAATGCTTTTCAGAAAGTTAAAAGGATAGGGATCTACCAAACCTCAGGGGGAAGTGTATTCTATAGAGCAGAACAGGGTTGGGATGCTAGAGGTTCGCAGGGGTTTGGGAGAACTTTTAGCTAAGATTCTGTGCAGTTTGGAAAACCCCCAAATCCTACTCCTGGCTGGCTTCCCCTGCCCCTCCCCTCCCAGGAATCCCCACGCAGCCCATTTTGGATGCAGGTAAGTGCAGGGCCTGCGCGGAGGTGAGGGGCGGGCAAAAAAGAGGTCTACTGGAAGTTCAGGAAGTGCCTCCAAAGCCTGGGGAGGATGTTTTCAGCCTCCTGGAGGTTCCAAGAAAGCCTCTGGAGCCCAGAGGGGACAAACCCCTCCCCAGGAGTAGGCCATGCCCACTATGGCCACACCCACCCAACAACCAGGCAGAGAACCCCTTGCTAAAAATGACTGTCACAAAAAAAGGTATGCTTCCTAGGTCCTATAATATGACAACGTTTAAGGGATGAGACTCTTTAAGGGAAGAGATTAGGAACATACTCAGTCTTTCCAATCTGGTAAAGTGACCAATTGTCCTTAAGGAGAGACAGTTCCACAAATAACCTGATCCCTGGTTATATAGAGGGCATTACAGGTAATAACCAGCACTTTGAATAGAAGGAATAGAAGGAAACTGGGAGCCAGTGCAGTTTATACAACAGACATATCCTATGGGCACAACTAGGAGTATCCATCACTGTGTGTATCACCACATTCTGGACTAGTTGTAACTTCCAGGTGATCTTCTAAGGCAATTCTGTGTAGAGTGCATTGTAGTCATCCAAATGAGAGGTAGCCATGGCATGAATGACCATGAACAAAGCCTCCCTTGCTCATACAACATGTTTAGACAACAGCAGTACAGAAAATCAGGAGCTAACTAATACATAGTACCAAGATTGTGATGAATAGATAGTGGAAGAGCCACACCATTTGTTTTGAAGTTTAATTTAAGAGACTCGTTTTAACCTTTAGAATTAGCCAGCTAAATGTCTCATGAATGATTGACCTTTACAGTGACCAGGATGTTGAGAAAAGTCAGCTTTGAGGAGTCTGCTCCTCAGAGAAGACTACTTGCCAAGACCATCCTTGTTGCTCCCTCATTCCTGATGCTCTCTTTTCCCTACATTTCTCCCATATCTTCCAAAATGTCAAAAGTGGAACTAATCCAGAAATTCCATATGTAAATAAATATCAGTGAGACCTGGGAAAGTCTTGGAAGAACTCAAACTTTCATAGTCCTTGTCAAAAGGTAGAAGGTATGTGATGGGTTGTTCACCACTACATTCTGCTGTCTTTTCATATATTTATGCTTCCATGCAAATAGCCCACAAACTCTCTGTACTAACTCTGTGCTAATTTTTGTTGTTACAAAGCTGGCAACAGATTTTTTTTCCTTTCTTTTAGTATCTTGCTCAAAGGAAAATACTGTAGCCGAATTTAAGCAAGCACAATTTAAATTATTAAAGATCCCTCCCACTAAAGTCTAATGTACCAGGTAACATTGGACATAAAATATCTTTTCAAGAGTATGGCCAATAATAAATAATCTGGAATGCATAATTCTTCTGATATTATTATTATTATTATTATTATTATTATTATTATTATTATTATTATTATTATTATTATTATTATTATTATTA
>JANHFT010003152.1:34060-58818 GCA_032467955.1 Pseudoxenodon macrops | reverse complement strand
AACTTCCATAAGATTTTAAAGACTTGGCTCTTGACCAATTGGCCTGGGGTTCCAAGGGAGGCTTTACATGTTGGAGGTGGTTGATAAAATAATAACAGATTCTCTCGCCCCCGCCCCCACCCTCACCCACCGCCCAATCATCCTGCTCCCTGCCGCCCCATCTTTCAGCTAGGGTTGATAATTTGTACTTTGATAATATTTTATTTGTATGATATACATGTTTTGTGAAGCTTTATCCTTTTTAACATTCTAAGTTACCCAGAGTTACCCTTTGGTAAGAAAGGAAAGGAAAGGAAAGGAAAGGAAGAAGGAAAAAGAAAAAGAAAAAGAAAAAGTCCCAAACTCCCTTCTAAAAGTTAAAGGAATGGGGAAAAGAAAATCTATTACAATTTTTTTAACCTAATTAGGGAATGAGGTGGGAACAGGGAAACTAACTAGGGCTTCTGAATTCCCAAGAGAGTATGAAAGATCTCCAAAGTATATCAATTCCTGGCAGAAATTTACAGGAGCCATACATACTGCAGTTTGCATACTACCAGTTCTAAATGGCATTGTGAGAACAGGCAAGTAGGAAATACATTTGTGACAAACATTATGAAGCACTGTAGAATCAGAATGCAAGACATGCAAAACCTAAAGGATCTGGGAAGAACGAGGGAGGCAGAAAGAACAGACATTATAAAGGGTACAACTTACGATGGTTCATTTAGTGACTGTTCAAAGTCAAAACAGCACTGAAAAAGTGACTTATGACTGTTTTTTACACTCATGACTATTGCAAGATCCTCGTAGCAACATGATCAAAATCTGGATGCTTGGTAATTGGTTTATATATATATCACAGTTGCAGTCCTGGGGATATGTGATCCCTTTTGTGATTTTTTTTAATAAGCAAAGTCAATGGGGAAGCCAGATTCACTTAACAACCATGTTACTAATTTAACAGCTGCAGTGATTCACTTAACAACTGTGGCAAAAATGGTCATAAAGTGCAGCAAAACTCACGAATGCCTCACTTAGCCACATAAATTCAGTTGCTCAATTGTGATCATAAATCAAGGACTATCAGTACTTCACAGAGTGGATCATATAACTCACAAGTAGGAAACAAGTACCAATTTTTTGTATCCCTTAAGTGGCTACTTTTATCCTATCAGAATTTTCTGTATTATTTTATATGTTATTTGTCTGTTCCTCAGGAAAGTTAAGCTTTAAAAACATTATTACAAACATACATTTTTAAATGATATTTCTACAACAAATATTATTATACTCTTTTTTGAAAGGTTGTAATGTAGTCTGTTAAACACACGCTCGCTTGTTGCTATTGATTCCCTCCTCCATTTTTTTCCTCAGGTTTACTAAATCCAGATGCTGGATCTTTAAATATGAAATGGCACAAAAGTTAAAGGTAACTCAAGCTGTAAAACACCAAGACAATTTCAGCAAGAGCTGTAAGCTGTTAAAACGGGTGAAATCCAGCAGGTTCTGGAGAACCAGTAGCAGAAATTTTGAGTAGGTGGGAGAACCAGCAAATACCATCTCTGGCTGGCCCCAGAGTGGAGATTTTGCAATATCCTTCCTCCAGGAGTGGGGAGGGAATGGAGATTTTGCAATATTCTTCCCCTGCCATGCCTACCAAGCAACACCATGTCCACCAAGCCACGCCCACAGAACTGGTAGTAAAAAAAAAAAATTGGATTTCACCACTGTGTTAAAACAATTGAGTCCCGGTATGTGAAAACCGTTTATTATCAGCAAGAAATCCTATCTATTGGACAGACCTCATTGTCCTGATGGCACTTCTTTCTGATATGTTCTTAATTCTCTATTTCCTGTGCCTCAGCAATTATATAATTCTTTTTTTTAGTCCACTTTTGGACAGAGTCCTATTTAGTAAAGATCCTGAAAAGCATGTGAGCAAAAGTGTTTCCAAGGTGGATAGATATTGGCATGCCCTTTAGGACTACAGATGAACTCATTCTGCTCTGGTGGGTTTTCTTTAAGTGCTTTCACAATATATGTATGGTTGTGTGTGGTTTCAGTGGATATAATCCATCTATCTGTATGACTCCCAAAAAAAGGTGTTGAAAACTTGGCCGTTCCCTGTTCTCAGACCCTGGGGCAGGGTGGTATTAAGCCTCTGTAAAGTTTTATTCTGATTAAGCATCTTCCTTTTTTTCAGTCACGCATGGTCTTTGTTTTGATATTTTTGTGTGTGTGTCTCCTTGCTTTTAATATTGCAAGCCACCCATAGTCTTGTGGTGTCGTGAGACCTCTAAATTGAATGAATGAATGAATAAACGAACAAACACGCCTCGTTTTCACAAGATAATAATTATGCAAAAGTCAGCCATGCACTTAGATTTAGTTTACAAAGATTAAAAGCAAACAATGACTTCAAAGCTGCAAGCCACAATGGTTATCATTTCAAGATTTCTCTCGTAGGCCATTTCCTTATTAGTTATTTAGAACGACTCCATATAACCCAGCCATCACTGACATACAGCCTCCCATCATTGCTGTTCTTTGGACACAATAATTATTAGATGACTCTAGAAGATGCCATGAATAGTGAAGAATTAAAGTTGATCCTAATTTAGTGGGAGGTGCAGCTTCTCTTTCACTATCCCACCATGAGTCAAAGGATTTGAGTTTCACTCATTTCCATCATTTTAATCTTTTCAGCCTACATTACATGATTAATGTATATATTGTGCTGGGAGAGGTATTTAGCAAACACTGCTAAGGCCTGTGATTTTTTGAGATTCAAAAGAGACTATGTATACCTACGGAGATACAAATATAAAGGACTCGATAAAGGATGAATTAAAAACTTGGAATTTTCACTCCATACACATTTTCTTCTATGTATTTACCCAATGTAGGTACCGCCTATCTCCCAGAGTGATGCTGGGTGGGGTGTCCAAGTGAAAGTATACATTTCCTGGGTTCTTTCCTCTAATTCTCTGAAAGAGGCTCAAGTGATGAGGGTAGAGAGTGAAGTAGAATATATTCCATTTAATTGGCTTAACTAAGCATACATGGAGAACCACTTTAGTGTAGTGATTAGGGTATCAGGCTAGAAATTGGGAGACAGTGAGTTCTAATCCCACATTAGGTGCGAAACCAGCTGAGTGACTATAGGCCAGTTCTTCTCTCTTAGCCCTAAGGAAGGAAGCAATAGCAAACCATTTCTAAAAAACCTTGCAAAGAAAGCTTCAGAGACATGTCGAGACAGTATCTGAGAATTCGATTCCATTGACCCAAAGGGTTGAGAGAAGAGAGCATGCATGGATATGGTCAGACCATTGCAAAAAGTGGAATTGGCATTTATAGCGAATAAAACATAAGTACAATTCATTTTGCACTTAATTATAACCACTGTGGTTGATTACAATATCACATTATTTCATCTTTCAGCTTTCTGCATGGTCCCTGATCCATTGAGCCCACTCCAAGAAGTATCATAAAATCAATGGAAATAGTATCTGGAAAAAGTAGTACTGACTTAATACCTACTTCATATATGATACGGTTTGTGTTGTATGGGCAAATTTCTTGCTATCCATATGGATGCTGATTTTTCCTGCTTGGTCTTCAGAGTCTATCATTGGACAACAAGGAATTCTTGCTCCATGTTTTCTGATGTTCAGCAAATTGTAATCTTTTATCTAATTTCCAGTGCAGCCTTGTTCCCCTTCCTATTGCAAATGGCCTTTATCTCAGCAGGTGGGCTATCACTCTTCAAAATTCACAGTAAGAGCCATCTTCACTGTTTCAACTTAGCTGCTGGCTAGGTCCATGATGACGAACTTGAGGGTACGTGATATCTGAGGGCATGTGAGACGTTGCCCTATGTAAGCTCCAGTGTGCATGTGTACACTAGCTAGCTGATTGTCGGTCTTCCAGAGGGCGGGGGGAGGCCGTTTTCACCCTCCCCAGGCTTCAGGAAGTTTTCAGCTTCAGAGAGCGAAAAACGGCACAACAGGCCAACTGGAAGTTCGGAGGCTTCAGTGAGGCGTGTGTGAGGGGGCAGCACATACATGTGCGTGGAGGAGGGCATTGAATTATGGGTGTGGGCACAAGCACGCACGCTGTCGCACACGGTCACACCCTTTTGACACCCAAGCAGAAAAAGGTTAGCCATCACTGAGCTAGATGAATCAAAATATTATGACTTTGGCCTTAATATGTGTACCGGATAATTGCTAAAGAAAGAAAATGAAAGAGCTTAGGAGTTTTCTATCCTCTTTTTCGTGTTCCCTGCTTGTTTGGTCATTTTACAAAGGGATAAGAAAAGAAGGGTTTGCAGCTGTGAGCACTTTTTCTCATGCTCTCCTAGCTAATCCATACTGCTGTTTCTCAAAATAGCTGTAACATTCAATGCTTATCAGAAATTCACAAGTTTGGGGTGAGTTTAATTCAAGACATATGCATCTCCATATTTAGTTAGATGTATTGTGTTTCTATTTATTTATAATAATATGCTGGTTGCTTTCCAGAAAAGCAGCTGTGCACTTAACAATTGCTCCATGCTTTATCCTTCACTCTCATCTTCTGGCAGTCCAACACTTCAGGATCTGCCAGCCTTCCCTTTAAAAAGCTTTGATTAACCTTGGAATGTGTGGAAGTATTTGCTTTTGATCTAAGATAAGAGTCAAGCTCTTCCAACTGCTATGTGGAATCAGTTTCCCAGATGCCACAATCAGTTTAATTCAGAGTTAAGGTCTGCTGTCCACTATTTTTCATTCCTGTGGAAATTTGTGGGTGTAACACCACCATGTTGATTTGGTTCAATACTCAGTAAGGGGTTAGAAAAATAGCTGTTACTTTGGGATAGGCAGGACACTTCTCCTCAATGTTTAACATTGACAGATTAGCAGGTGGACAAAAAGAAAGTGAATCCTAACACAGTGATGAATGTTGACAGTTTTACCCTAGAGAATAAATTCTTTTTGGAATTGAGAACAAACTTCAGCTAGATAGAAGAATTCTTGTCTCTATCTAGCCACAAGTAATTGTATATGGTGCTCGTCAGAGGTAGGTTCCTACCGGTTCTATCCAGTTCTATAGAACCGGTAGTAACTTGCCGATGATGTCACAGAGCCGGTCCTGTCAGTGGCACCGTGGGCGCCACCATGTTGGATTTTGCTTCTGCGCATGCGCAGAAGCTAGTTTTTGACTGCTGTGTGCGTGCGCGCGCTTTGTGCGTGTGCGTGCTTCATGCATGTGTGTGCTTTGTTTGTGCATGCGCTTTGTGCATGCGTGCTCAGCATGACCCTGAGCGAACCAGCAGTAAAAATATCCAGACCCCACTCCTGGTGTTCGTACTCTTTAGCTCAATCTATTAACTTTGCAATTTCTTTGGGACTGTCTCTGGGAGAAACTCTCTACTTGGTTTGTTCCTTAGATATAACAATAATACAGTGGGACAATATAATCAAATGGAGAGCTCTGTTTAAAGAATCCAGATATTTTAGGCAGGATAAATGGCTTTATTGGCATGTATGGCAAGAACAATGTGGCTCACCTAATTTCATTTCTCATGACTACTTGGAGAGAGGGAGAGCTTGAGTACTTGGAAATATGCCAAATGCACACGGAATAGCAGGAAAAGTTCATAATATCTTGCACTGCTTTGGGTGGAGAAAATAGAAAAAGAAGAAGAAGAAGGTTGCTGTACCAGTTGTCCTTCACTCTTCTTGTGTATCTCTAAAGGAGATTCTAATCTGGAACCGTTACAGAAATACATCATTTCAATAGTCACATTGAGAGCACTAAATGATTCCTGCCCCCGCCCATTTTTATAATTCCCACTCATAGAAAAATAATTCCTTTCAAATAACAATTTTAAAGGATAAGAGCATTTACTGAAATTCTGTAGCATCCCAGCATTTGACGTATGATGTGCAGCTTAGTTATGTTGCAGTTTAACAGATTTTAGAATCCAGTGCGTTTGGAAGTGCAGCTATATATTCCAAATCTTGTTTAAAATGAGAAGAACACTTTGGTTATTTAGAAACATTTATGCCATTTTATGAACCAGCTAAGTGGAACATATTATATAATCACAAGCAGTTTTAACAGCAGATGTTTCACCACCATTCTGGGCGTTTATCTGGCAAAATCTTGCCCAAGCCAAGTGCTGATTAGTAAGAGAAAGAGAAAAAGAAAGGGTGAGAATTGTGTCTAATCACTTTTACTATTTACTTTGTGTTTATTAGAAACATAGCTTGTGACCAGAATGAGAATGTTCTCTACTGGCTCACATGCCTCTTGAGTCTCTCTTGAGTTGCTTTTTACATCCTGAAACTATTCTTGGCAACCAAACGGCTAATGCAGGGGGGCGGGAATTAACTAGCAATTGTGATGGGTATCTATTGTGATAGAAAACAATTTGGGGATATGTCGATGCCATTGATGTGATTACATAGACTGAAAGATATTTGGTTTCTTATGATGTAGAATTGGACCAAAGTGCCTTGTGGGAATCATAGTATTTAAGAAACTGCCTTTTTCTAAGCTGGTCATTGGTCCAAGGGACACTGTAATGCCCATACAACTTAGTAACAGCTGTTCAAATTTCAGGTGTTCTGATGTCTGCGCCATGAGGAACATATGCTGTATCACTGCACTGGGGCCACATTAACTCCCTAACTTGTCTCTCATAACTCCCAATAAAAACAATTTAAATTTCTTCTGAGAGAATATGAATAATGCTCTCTAATCTTGCATCATCTCATGGGAGTCCCCTTAATATATGTCTGCTCCTTCAGTAAACCGTAAAAGTTAGCTTCTGCTCTCCCTGTTTAAATTTTTCCAGATCGCTACTTTGAACAGCATCGTTTCCAGATCTAGGAATGCTTCCTGTTTCACCACATGTTTTGATCTAGAGATTAAAGTCGGTTACTTCAAATTATATGCCAAGCAATACATTCTGTTAATGTAGGTAGGCCAAGAGAAAAATTAAACGGATGTATATATCAGTTTCATTAAAACACAATTAATTAAACACTATTTCAGGATTTAATTTTTTTTCCCAATCAAATTAAAAATGACAATTTGATGGCAATGTATGACAAAGGTTTAGAGCCGTGATGGCGAATTTATGGCCAGAGGTGGCAATCAGAGCCCTCTCTGTGGGCATGTGCACGGAAGACAGCTGCTCTTCTGGGTTCTGGTGTGTACATGCACACTGGCCAGATGGTCTTCGTGCGAAGATCAGTTGGCCGGTGCGCATGGATGCGACAGAACCCGGAAGAGAGGCTCCCAGCTGCGTGCATGCGCACCGGCCAGCTGCTTTCCTTTGGGTTCTGGCATTCTGGTGCATGGTCCAGTTTTGGCACCCAGTGCCAAAAAGCCATCCCTGGTTTAGAGGGTTCTGTGAGACCTTCTCTTACTGTCCTAGATTCAGATAAGCCCATTAGGAACAAATGATAAGGGGATGCCTTACAGCGTAATGATACAGGAGGTTTTTGGTTAAAAATAAGATAAAAATTCTGCTCTTCTCGAGCAAGGCAGTTCTTCCCACCTCTTCTTTACCCTTGCCTCCAGTTGCTGTTGTTTTTTTAAATTCTTTACAGAGTCTCTTAGGAGACAGCAATGTTTAGCAACCCAAAGCTGATTAGTAGCCATAAAAAATCATTAGTGATTTTTTTTTTCCTGTGGAGTCAGCAGCCCTTTCAGTCAAGTAAAGTTTGCTGAGTCCTCCTCATGAATAATTTGTCCATGGCCCCTTATGTGACACCATTATCTGGACTTCAAAGAAGAGGACCTGTTAAACAACCCACAATTAACGGAGGCATCCTTAGGCCTTGAACACAGTTACTTAAAAGTCAAACTAAACAAATAGAGCTCTTTCCATTGGGGCTTCACCAGAAGGGAGGGGTGGGGTCAATAGACAAGAGATTAAAAAAACACATTCCAAAGGAGGGGGCTGTTGTCTCTTGTCTATTCAGAAGGGGCATATTTCTAACCCTTTATGTCTACGCATGAAGGAAGATGTTTGGGAACCAAAAGCCAGGAAGGGAAATTGGCAGAGAGTACAGCATTTATGCTGTTGTTATTAAGCACTGATTAAGTAATCAGCTGATGGGGAGAGAGAGAGAGAGAGAAAAGGCAGAGAGCTGATGAAAACAGAGTGTAAAAGATGAGAAGCAGCCTTCTTAGATTTGTTCCCCCATGCAAATCTATGCAAAGTGTTATCAAGGCAGTTGGAGTGACCCAGGCCCCATAGGAGTTCAATGGCCACATGCACACATGAGATTATTGTAACCCTGGCCTCATCCGCTGACATGCTGTGGCCTCCTACAAGTTTGTTGGCTTGACCTCCATGTGCCTCGGTCAAACCCAGCTTGAAACCCTGGGCAGGAAGTTCAGAGTGAACAGCCAGATGCTGATTTCTCTCAGTAAATATAGATAGAACAGGGGAGGATAGGGAAGAAGAGTTGGATAGGACAGAGAAACAAGCAGTAGGTGAGGCAAGTTCTTAAATTTGCTGTTAAGAAAAGAACACAATGCTGGAGTAATACAACAAGTGTTACATTCTGATCTAATTCAAGCCTGGGCAGTAGAAAGATGCCTCTGGAAAGGAGCTGTAAAAGTTGTGATGATTCTCGGACTTACCGCACCAAACACATTGGGAGGTTGCTTAGTTGGAAAAGGTTGTCAGCATCTTTCCGACCTGCCTTTTGGTGAAAGCTGTTCTTATTTTGACAAGATTCTCTTAGGAGGGTTTACTTTCTTTTTTAATTCCTTGACCGATTGTGTTTACAGTTTAATGTTGTACAACTCTTTTATTGTGAACCATCATCTTTGAGCAGACTTTGATGTTAGCTATGTCAATGTGGAAAGAAAAGGAGGGGAGGTAGATGGAGAGATAAGAGGAAACAGCCACTAAGAATCCTCATGGGGATGTTCCTTTTAAACTTCCTGGGAAAGGAAAACTGTCTTCTGAATTCAGTTTCCTGCAAAAGATATAAAAAGAACTCTATCCAGGTAGATCATGAGCCTGTCTATTTGTTGAGGGTAGAGGTTCATTCTCCGAGCTTGTGGGTTGGTTTCTGAACATTTTGTTACCAGGCTAGGTAACATCTTCAGTGGAATTTAGGGAGTGTCAGTGTTCTTCTGCTTATAAGGACTTCATGTGGTCAGTAGGTCTTGTGATGGGAAGGTTATGTCAGGTGAGGGTCATGTCAGGTGAGAATCTTGTGATGGGTCAGGTGTGGGTCACCTCAGCTGAGGGTCTTGTGATGGGTCTTGTGATGGGGAGGTCACATCCGGTGAGGATCATTGGGAGGTGAAGTCCTGGTTGGGGGGGGAGTTGCATGGATTGGTTAAGAGTCAATGACATCACTGGTTGGCTGTGCAGTTGATTTGAATTCTGAGAGGTTCTTGGTTATAGGTCAATGTGTCTGTTGATGGAATTGCTTGTGGAATGCCAACACGGATATTACCTAGCCTGGTATCGAAACATTTGGAAATCAACCCACAAGCTTAGAGAACGAACCACATTCTACTCCCACATTCTACTCCCAAACTACAGATAGCTGTCTATTTGTTTCCAGTAGTTCTCTTTGAGAAGCCAACAAGTTGAGTATGAAGGCTTTTGCTTAGCTTTATTTTGTTGTTGCCATTGCTGTTATTTTATAGAGCAGCCTTTGACAATCTGGTATCTTTCAGATGTGCTGTACCATATCTTTATCAATCAGCATGGCTAAAGGCATTGAAGGAAGAGGGGGAAATTCTCCCTTCCCTATATAGCTTGTAGTGTACATCAAGCCCACTCAGACGCAATCAGGGCACTATCTGTGGCAGGTTAGACATTTGCTGGACTTCATTCTGACAGATATCCATACTGTCCAGAATCCTGTGGGAGAAAAAGCAAAACAGACATCCAGATACTACTGAAATAAAGAAAACTGATTATCAACTATCCAGAACAGGTACCGTAATCCTAGGAAAATATACAAATTTACTCTCCTCCATGTCCATCCCGATGAACTTCACTTTAATCTTCAATTCTAAGAAAAAGAGAATAATTTCTGAACATAATTTTCCTAAACTTGCATAAAGTCTACGTTTGTTCCTTCTTAGTATAAAAGGCCACAAAATGTTGTAGCTTTCCTATGTAGAGAGGTTACTCTAACCCAGGGGTGTCAAACTTGATTTCATTGAGGGCTGCATCAGAGATGTGTTTGACCTCAGAGGGCCAGGGGTGGTGGTGGCCAGAGTTGGGTGTGGTAATGGTGGATGTGGTAATGGTGGGTGGGCCACAGTGGCCGTTTGACACAGGCTGAAGATGCAACCTTTTCCCTTCTTTCTTTCCACAGTTCTTTATTAAAACCATTTTCCTAACTCTTCTATAAGACATTACTGGAAAACATTTATTACTTATTCTTCATATTCCACTAAACTTTTTATTTCTAAATTTATACCCCATTGTTTAATAGTAAATTGCTTTTTCAGGCAGAAAAGCTATTTATACTATTGTATTTTTATTATTCAACTAATAATAAAAATGCAATAGCTTAAATAATATGATAATACAAGATCTAACAGCAGAGGTAAATTTCCAGTATAATAAATAGAAATGGCTGTCAATTATAGATACAGAATAGAATACAGAATAGATTGTAGATTAAATGGACCTGTAGTATGTAAAATCTGGCATTAAACTGTAGTATTAACATAGGCTGTTACTTGTTTTCTATTCAGATCAGGCACTTACTTGAGGCCACATAGTTGTAATCCAGTCCAATCCAATGCTCCTGCAGAATTCTGCCAGCCAAAATCTGGCCTCCTGGAGGCCCTGGGCAGCTACCACGCAGTCTGTTTTCAGCCTCCATGGCCTCCTGCAGCACACTGTCAGCTGAACATGGGCCACGGGGGACTGTGCATGGCTTCCCATGGCTCATTCTGGCTGGCAGAGGCACCACGGGGCGGTCCTTTGATATTTCCAGGCTGGCCCCATGGGCTAGTTCTAATCATCCTGGGGGCAGTCCATGGGCCTTGAGTTTGACACCCCTGCTCTAACCTAATGTTTTTCAACTTCGGGAAAGTGCCTGTTTCGTTGTCTTCAACTTTTGGAATTCTCATCAATAACCATACTGGCTATGGAATTCTGAGATTTGAAGTGTACAACACCTGGAAATTTCTATGGTTGTGAAACCATGCACCCTTTCTCAATTGGATGCCCTCAGATGTCATGGATAACAGGTCCCGAAAGTCTTAGCCAGTGTGACCTTTGGGTCCTGCTTGATATATAAATGCAACATTTTCTACAAATTAAAATATTTCTTTTGATCTGAAAGTATGTCTACAGGTGTCCAAAACTATTGTCTATTTTGCACACATAGATTCTATACTTTCTAAAATGTGAAAATAAGAAACATGATGGAAGTGACTCACTTCATTCTTCTTAACACTGTGTAGAATAGCAACCATGACCAAAGAATTCTCTTTTTTTAAGTAGTTTTCAACAGGGTTCAATATTCTATCACACACATATATAGAGCTTTTTAAAACGTATGATTAACAATGACATTACTGGCATGCGGTACCCATGTATTTATCAGAATTTTCTTCATGCTCAGATTTATGTCTAAATAGCATGATTGAAGACAGTTAAAGCAAGATAATTCAACAAAGGAATAACTAATGCAATCAAACTATTTTTAGAAGCTTGTTTTGTTCCGTTATCTTGCTATGGAAAGTTCCACTTCATAATTAGATAAATTGTTCATCCAAGGGGACATTTTCTGCCGAGCTCATTACATTTGTGGCTAGTTCATGACTATCATTCTCTCTTATCCAGGCCTCGGCATATTGTAGCTCTGGAGACTTTGTTGCTGCCTTTTGCCGTATTACACTTTTGGGTCCAGATGTCCATGTCTTTTTGTCTTTTATTGTTCTTTTATCTTCAAGATGTACGCTGCCCAAAGACATTGGATCATCAGACAATTTCTAAATCTGAAGAAGGAGGAGGAGCAGAATATAGAGATGACCTCTAGCTTAAAACGTGTTTTTTAAAAGATAAGGCAATTTATGAAGAATATTTTAGCTGATATTTAACTGATATTTAGACCAACTCTTTAGACTAGCGAACCAAGCACAGAGGGCCTTCACATTTAGAGATATTTGGTGTGGTATAGTAGTTAAGGATTACGACAAGTTCGAGTTCTCCCTAAACATGGAAGCTTACTGTGTGACTTGGATCAGTCACTTTCCCTCAGCCTAATCTACCTCTTGGGATTGTTGATGGAGGAAAATTGGAGGTATACTGTCATGTGCTCCCTGTAGAAGGAGAGCTGAATTAATTTATGATCAACAAAAACAAGGCATCTCCAATCACCTTTTCTAGTATACAAATTGTATTATAAGGCACACACGCTTTTATGAGGTGCCGCTTGCACCATCATTTGCACAGAGTGGATGAGGAGGGGAGAAGAGAGGGGAAGACAAGTTAGCGCTACAGATACAGACTCTGTGCGAGACAGATCACAAGTACCTTATCAATTAGCAATTATATGGTGTTAAAAACCCTGGCTGTATTTGTTGAGGCCTCTTGAGATATCCTGAAACCTTTTGATGTGAGTTCAACAGTCTCAAATTAAACCCGACATCAGTTCATCCACTCCATGCCTCTGACAAAGTCAGCAGCAATTGACAAAAGCATAGGCCTTTTAACAAAACCTGTTAGTCAGAAAAAGTGCTTCCAGATGCCTTCTGATATTTTTTTTTACTGTCTTGAGCTCTTGAACAAAAGGTAGGATATGAATCACATCAATCACAATCAACGTGGAAAAGCCAAAATGTTTTCATTGCTAAGATTTAAGGGGTAGGGATGAAAGTCAGCCCCATAGCTGGCTCCTGCTGTGCCTCTTTTTCACGCTGACAGTTTTTCTTCTTATGTTAGCAGTAATGATCTTCCCTTCATTACTAGGTCACCCTAGTATTGATTTTCACACATACATACCCTCAAAATGATAGCTTTTAACTTAGAAATCGGTAAGAAGAGTGTACCACCGCTAATAAAATAATTCCAATGAACTTTGCTAACTTCTCATCTCCAGCTATCATCTTACAGTAATAACTGAAGAATCTGGACCATAAAATGGTATGGACATAACCGATCAACCAATTCTTATTAGTTGAACTACAGATCTACAGAACAAGAAAAGGGAAATGCATTTTGATACAAAGAAAAGCATTTCCTGTGCTTTCTGCTGATTTGTTTTTTTGGGGGGGGGAAACAGACAGCTTTTTAGATGTCCTGCAGTTTTCCTCCTTGACTATCAAACTGATGGTTTAACTGGTTTTGCTTTCAGTAAAAAATAAATATAAAACATATAGTTAAAGGTAAAATGTTGTATGTTCACCTGAGCCATTATGCACAGAGTTCTCAGCCTTCCTTTGCCAGTGCTTCTAAGAATCAACAGATATAGTGAAATTTCAACCCAATTTTGCAAATGAAAGTAGTCCTCGTCCTACAACAGTTCATTTAATGGCCATTTAATGGCACTGGTTACAATGGCACTTTAAAAACTGACTCATGACTATCTTTCATGATACTTACAACTGTTTCAGCATCCCCGTGGTCACCTGATCAAAAATAACTGGCAACTGACTCATATTTATGATGGTTGCAATGTCCCAGGGTTATGTGATCACCTTTTGCAACCTTCTGACAAGCAATGTCAATGAGGAAGGCAGATTCACTTAAGAACGGTGTGACTAATTTAACAACTGCAGTATTCACTTAACAAATGTGGCAAGAAAAGTCGTAAACTGGGGCAAAACTCACTTAACAAATGTCTCACTTAGTAACATAAATTCTGGGTTGAGTTGTGGTCACAAGCCAAAAACTACCTGTAAGGCTGAGGAAGTTTCACTGATATATACAAGCCCATAGCCACCCTGTCATCATTCATCTCATCTCAAAAGTATTCATTTAGATCTTCTTTCATTTGTACTACTTAAACCAACCAGAAGTAACTTTAAACAAGTACTTTTACACAACCAGTAGAATAAATAATATTTGAAGTGAAAATTGCAGCCAGATGTCAATTATATGAATATCTATTGCATTCATGTAAACATTCCTAGCAGACAAGACAATTAGTGTGTGAGTTCCAATTATCTGTGTGCTGTGTTTGTGATAGAATATGTGTACAAATACATAAATAAGATCGATATACATATTATAAATTACTTATTTACATGTTCCTTTAAATAGCTATCTGCAGTTATCTTTATGCACTTAGTTTTAGGGGGAAAAACACCTTTAATTATACAGATTTCCCTGTAATTATATCTAATTCTTATCCATAAAAGAGAATAAGAGTTGAAGCATAGATTTAATCTTCTTAATTTTAATTGTTTCATATTATCTTATTTACCTTTTCATCATTCTGTAAGACACCCATAGTCATTATAACAGTGAGATGGAAAGCATATACATTTAATAAATAAATATATTGATGTTTTTTAACAAGTGGAGAGTCAATCATGTTAAAGTGCAAGTTCTGAATGGGTAATATTTCCAGTTATTTGTGTGTTGATGGACTTTAAATACGGTAAATATTATAAAACTATTTTGAGGATTGTAGATCATTATATCTAAAAGTCACAAATGACATAAGACTGATAAAGCCTTCAGTCAATTTATGATCTGCAACAGTCAAATCTGATTGAAAACAAATAATGTGATAAGCAATCATTGAAGAGTTCTTTGGTGCTCCATAAATTGGGTTAAGAAAAGCTAGATATTAAAGTATAAATACTACCCATAAGACAAATAAACTGATAGATAGCAACATGGAGATTGTGATTAAAAGCCTTATTGACCTTCACAGAAGTTAATAATGTTGAAGTGAATAGGATGTCCTTCTAAGAAAATAGATGTAGGTTTCTAAGACATGGTGTAAGGTTAAAGAAGACTTTAGTATAACTTCAAACAAGTTGTACTAAAATGTTTAAAATTTATGGCACATAGTCCTAGATGAACCCTAATTTTGCATGATAAGGATGAATTTTGTCCAGTTACCTTCAATAATCAAGTATCATGAAAATCAGCAGGCAATCATGCTTTTGTGTGTGATCAAGCACAACATTTTTTTTCAGGGGTGGGCTGCTGGGAGTTCTCAGGGGTCCAGGGTTCAGGACAATCTCTAGCTAAAATTCTGTGCCCCCAAATCCCACTCCTAGCTGGCCCTGTCCACTCCACCCCACCCCTCCCAGGAGTCCCCACACTGCCTGTTTTGGATGCAGGTAAGTGCAGGGTATGTGCGGAGGCTCAGGGAGGACATAAATGGCCCTACTGGAAGTTTGGGAAGAAGAAACGAGCCCATTTCCAGCCTCCAGAGGACCTCCGGAGCCTGGGGAGGCCATTTTCGTCCTCCCGGAGGCTCAAGGAAAGTCTCTGGAGCCAAGGGAGGGCAAAAACACCCCCCCAGCCTTGGTGTAGGAGTCCGAATAGGCCATGCCCACCATGGCCACACCCACCCAGCAACCGGGCAGAGAACCCCTTGCTTAAATTTTTGAAGGATAGCCCTGATTTTTCCCCCAATAATATTTCCCTGTCTCAAGATTTCTCTGCATCTTCACAATAATAAAATTGTTCAGGCCTAGGAAGAACTAGAAAGTTATTTTTTGGACCTAGTCCAAAATTCTAAAGAGCTGGTGTCCAGTTTTCAGTAGAGTTGGCACATAATCCTTTTATGTTAATCTTTATAGCAAAAAAATTAAATGGGTGACATTTGGCTTTCCAGTAAACAATGAAGTGATTCAGATATTTAGTGCCGTGCAAGATACACCCTAACACATGCCTACATCAAGAAACCCTGAGTAGGGGATCGGGTTAAAGTCTGCTAGCCATATAATCATTGATTTTTAAGAATGTGTTATTTATACTGTAGTATAAGAGAAAATTTGTACTGTAGTATAAGAGAAAATATAAAAAGAAATTTGTGAAGGGCAGGACACTAATGTATAAAATATAACAAATATATAAAAAACATCTTCAAATGCCTATGCATAAATCTGCAAATGTGTAAGTGGAGGCAATTATATCCATCACTTGCAGTGACACACAATTGACTAAAGACATCCTAGCCAACACCTGAAATGTACCATGTTCACTCACAAATCTATTCTGAAGTTCAGTTTAAAAAGGTAAAGACATTTTGCATAACAACAAGTAAAACTTTGAATGTAACTATTATCTCTTTTTAGATCATGCATATACATGTTGCAGTGGGCACCACCATATAACTGCTATTCCTCTTATATTCAAGATTATATGTGGAGGGAGAGGCTTAATTTTCAGTGTATTTTAAGACTAGGATTAAATTGTTTTTAGTGCTAATATTTAAACATTAACTTTTAAAATATATGCATTTTACCCTTTCTTTGGAATACTTTTAAATAAACAATATGGGTTGATTATACTATGAAAGTAACTATAACAAAAAGCCCAATCTTTGGCACTTAGTGATTACATGGGCATATCAATGGGATTTTTCTACTTACAGACTACTCCACAGTTCTTGAATTCTCTACTTGTCTCCTATCCTAGTACAAACCAGGTCTGACATCCTTAATTTTTGGAATTCAGACAAATTAGACCAGTTATTACCACCCAAGCAGCTGTATTCAAGCTACTGTATTCTGTATACTGCATACTGTATACTGTATTCAAGCTGTATTCAAGTAGGTTTAGTCTGGTGAATGAAAACTAGTTGTGAATCTTTTTCTGTTCTTCCTTAGAGTCTTTCCTAAGTGGTCTTTGCAGGCAGCCCTCAGACTCTGCCTCTTGCGCCCCTTTTATTTCTTGTAGGGGAATACCTGAAGACGAATACTGTGGAATAATTAAACTGGCTAAATTGCAAAAGAGCTTTCTGTCTTTTATGGTGAAATGGGGAGGGAGAGGAAGATGGTAGCCTGCTTTCTGTGCTTGGGGAAGGGGAGAGAATGGGAGTGGACCTACTTTGTTTTATAAGGCATGTGTGTGCATGCTTAGACAAAGTACTGGAGTCTCATTACAGATCAGGGACGGGGGTAGAAAGAAGCTGTAAATTGTTGTTGGAACAGGTTGTAGCCTAATTTAAATAATACCGCTGGGTATATTCTGTCTTGGTGCCAAGAAAACTACGTGGACATGTCCATGGAGATATCATGAGTCAAGTTTGACCTGAAGGAAACTTGACTTGAACCATCTAAAGTTCAGTCTTCTATTCTGGAGAAAAGCCAGTTGAACACAATGAGACAGATATATGAGGCAATAAGTATAAAGTTGCCCAGGAAATATGCAGTGGAGGGAAGATGATTTTTGACAGCTTATATGATCAGACTGAACACATTTCATTTAAGCAAACCATCCAAAATAACTTTAAAAGGTTTTTTTTCCAAAAGCCAATGCATAGAGATTGTTTTACATTAGAAAATGAGGGAAAAATATTCTCATTTCCTGTATCCAGCGATGTGTGTTAGATGTTTGGATGGGAGATTTTAAAGAAACGTTGAGGATGAACAATGCCAATAGCCCATCTGGATTATTGGTTCAACAGCATCACTTATGTTTTGTAGTAACTGTATCTTGTAGTAAGCCATTGGAACAGGACAATCTGGAAAGCACAATAAATACACAGCTAATAATTTAATTGCTTTTAGAATGTGTAAAATGAGCAAACATCTTTCAAAGCCTCTGGTTATTTGTACAGTTCTCATATATGTTTCTGGAAGTATGAAATGGGGGTGGGATCTCACTGAAACAACAGTAGATTTCTATAGCAAGAGGTACAAATGTTCTTCCTGTCCTTCTAACTTAGTACTTCTGTTTTCATTCCTTTAAAGGATCGTTTTAGTTCCTTTTCTTTCTGAACAGTGTGCTGAGTTGCTCAAGGAAACTCTAATCTCTGGTTAGCCCAGTATCAGTGGAATGCTTGCCTCTGTGGAAGTCACTGGAACAATTGGCCTCCAGAAGTTGTGAGTGCTGCAACACTGGAGACTTTTAAGAAGAGATTGAAGAGTCTAGAGATTCTCAGTCATCCAGGACATAGTTGTCCCAAAGGTGCTTTTTCAGGAGGCAACTGGACTTTCTTCTTTTTTCTTTGGAAGACATTTCACTTCTCATCCAAGAAGCTTCTTCAGCTCTGACAGGATAGTGGGGAGTGGAAGGATTTATATTCCTTGCAGACAGCTGGTCATTTGCATCCTTTTAGAGGGTTGTTAAAGCACTTGGAGGTTTATCAATGTCCTGAGTTCCTGTAGTCTGTGATTTTTTCTCTGGAAATCCTTGTCAGTTGCCTTGTAACTCACTACCTTTTCCAGCCAAAACAAAGGTTCACACATTACCATCACCTGGTAGCTTTTACCTCATGCATATCCCCTTGTGGTCTTATTTTAGCCTCTGTGGTTATTTTGTGTATTTTTGCACTCCCCCCCCCATCATGGGTCTTTGGCTTGGGAATACATTAAATGTATTTACATTATTTCTAATGGGAAATTTTGTTTGGTACTCATCGCAATTAATGATGAATACTGAGATACCACTGTATTTATAATCTGGGAGGATGGGCAGGGACTTAATTTCCTTTAGTTAGTAGAGAAAGAGAGAAATCATTGGTTTTTCTGAAAAAGAAGCTGGTGAGAAGATGCTTTGGGAAATAGCAAGTACGAACAGTCCTTGCTAATCCCCAAGGCATTATTTCACCAGATTCATGCTTGCTAGGCTGAAATGTTAACAGAGCTGTCATGTTAACATAGACTCTGTTAAGAAGATCAAGTCTCATTGTAGAAATCCAGTAGAAAATAGCTGAGCAATAATGTTCTTTTTTAGGGAGGGGTGGAATCTCAGAATGTACCAGACGGTGATACAAGCTGGTAGAATGGTCCATAAAAGCAAAAAGTTCTCAAATTGCCCCAAAAGAAAGTCTCTTAACTTCAGTAACATTTACAGTTCAGGAGAATTCAGAAAGCATCCCATGCGCTTGTTCAAGTAAGAGATTTAGGGTAGTGACTCACTGTGGTATATTAAGTAACAATTACATTGGATGTGGTTTGATCTGGCTGGTGAGGATGATCCCCACTTCAGATTGACATTTAAAGGTGTCATCATTTGTTGTTGTTGTTAGTTGCAAAGTCGTGTCCGACCCATCGTGACCCTATGGACAACGTTCCTCCAGGCCTTTCTGTACTCTACCATGCCCCGGAGTCCATTTAAGCTCACGCCAACTGCTTCGGTGACTCCATCCAGCCACCTCATTCTCTGCCATCTCCTTCTTCTTTTGCCCTCAATCGTTCCCAGCATCAGGCTCTTCTCCAATGAGTCCTTCCTTCTCATTAGATGGCCAAAGTATTTGTCATCATCATACTATTTGAATTTGTGATCTGAGATTTGAAGGCAACAACATTAAAGTCAAACTGATTTAAACTTCTATTCAATCAAATAAAATTTCTTACAGCTTGCAACAGGGAAGCGACTAAGTACCTGCAATTAGTTCATTTTGGGTCAGAATGGGATGAAAATAGCTGAGGTGGGAGGCCTTTCAGAGGACATAAAGTTTCGGATGGATGCTTTCAAAGGTTCACAGCAATAAAATTTCAAAATATTCCCTCTACATCTCTTTTAAAATAGACACAGCAGGGATGAGGAAAGGACTGAATAGGATCCAAATTCTCCAACAAAAGCCAATAGAAAAAAAGTGTGCTGAGCAGTGCTGAAATACAGAAAATGTCCTATACCAACATAAATGTTGTTTTTTTGTTAAAAAGAACTGTTCAAAAAAATAAACTGTTCAATAGGGCAGGCATGTTGCCATAGATGTCCTGGGGACTCAACTAAATGATAGTGAATTTAGCGGCTTATAAATTCAAAACCTAATCAGAGACAAAGCTAAAGATTTCCCATGTCCAGTCATGTCTGATTCTAGAGCGTGGTGTTCATCTCTCTTTCTTAGCTGAGAGAGTTAGCATTGTCCAAAGAGACGTCCGTGGTCATGTGACCAGCATGATTATATGCCAAGGCAAATGGAACATTGTTGCCTTCCCACCAAAGTGGTACCTATTTATCTACATGCATTTGCATCAGTGGTGGGATTCACATTTTTTTACTACCGATTCTGTGGGTGTGGCTTGGTGGGCGTGGTGTGCTTGGTGGGTGTGGTGTGGCTTGGTGGGCATGGCAGGGGATGGATACTGTAAAATCTCCATTCCCTATCCATTCCAGGGAAAGGTTACTGCAAAATCCCCATTTTCTCCCGATCAGCTGGGACTCGAGAGGCAGAAAATAGATGGGAGGCAGGACCAGTCAGAGGTGGTATTTATGGTTCTCCGAACTACTCAAAACATCCGCTACCAGTTCTCCAGAATTGGTTAGAACCTGCTGAAACCCACCTCTGATTTGCATGCTTTCAAAAAGCTAGGTGGCAGGAGCTGGGCCAAGTAATGGGAACCCACCTTATTATGCACCGCTCTTGAATGCAGACTTTCAGCTTTCCAACTGACAAGCTCAACATCTTTAACCACTAAGCCATTGTGCCCCAATCAGAGACAAAACATCTGGCAAATAATTAGTTCCTGTGCCATTAAGGAGGTTGTATGCCATAACGAGTACATTGAATCACAGCCAGAAGTATGATGATGATCAATTTAACTTGGAGAGCAGCAGTGTTATATGGGCACAGCAAAGCATACCCGCAATTATTTGTTGTGTTCTGGACTGCTGCTGCATTTGAGTGGTCTCCAAGTGCAGCCCCATGTAGAACACATTGCAGTAATCCAGGTGATTGGTAATTAAAGCATTCACTTTGCCATTTCACTCTCCCTGGCAGCTATTTAATCTTCCCTTAGAAGCAGGACAAATATCCAAACAAAATAATTTAACTCTTAATACACGTAAAAAGAGAGGTAAATTCCAGGTTTACAGTACATTTGTTTCCCCTTACAGAGAAAGCAAACTGTTAATTTCATCCTATGAACATCAGCCTAGCCGTGTGATCAGCAAAGCTTTTCAGAAATGACAATATAATTAACACTCCAGATGACATTGGCACCTCTGATCAGAATATGCATTTCAACCGCTATTGCATGAACAGTATTCTCAGATCATCCAAGTGGAAGTTAGCCACTCCACTGTAGAAATTAATTTTTTCAGTAATACAATCGCAGGAACTTTCATGCAAATCCACTACCAGCTGAGCCAATCAGGATTATGGGAGGCAAATGGAAAACATAAATACAGCCATGAATTCATCATTTCACTTGCAAATGAGTGAGATGTGTCTCAGTATTCATCTCTTGTGTTACCTGCCTCATTTCAGTGGAAGAAGCCAAACTGCCATCTAACTAGCTTTTAAGAATAGATTTGCTAACCATTTAACTGGTAACTCCTCAACTTACAACAGTTCATTTAGGGACCGTTCAAAGTTACAACAGCACTGAAAACAGTGGCTTATGACTGTCTTCCACACAACCGTTGCAACATCCACGGGGTCAGGTGATCAAAATTCAAATGCTTGACAACTGACTCATATTTATGATGGTTGCAGTGACTTAGGGTCATGTGATCAGGTTCTGGGACCTTCTGACAAGCAAAATCAATGGGGAAACCCAATTCACTTAACAACCATGTTACTAACTTGCAGTGAGTCAGTTAACAACTGTGGCAAGAAAGATTGCAAAATGGGGCAAAACTCACTTAACTTAATGTTTCACTTAGCAGCAGAAATTTTGGGCTCAATTGTTGAGGAGACCTCAACCTATGAGGTAGATAGGTAAGATCGGTAACAGAGGGTTAACTCTGTTAGGGCAACAAAGACCAACCTCAGTTTTCCTCCACAGATGTCACCTTCCCAGAGGTGGGTTCCTACCAGTTCGGACCAGTTCTACCGAGTAGGTAGTAGGCCGCTGGTTCTGTTGCTCCATGGGCGCCGACAACTTTTTTCAAGATTTTTTTTTGCGCATGCGCAGAAGCCAAGTTTGCGGCACTGCGCATGCATCGGCATCTTGTTTTTGGCCTTTAAAAAAAACTTTTCCGCATTTTTTTTTCTTCTGCCCATGCGTCGCCATCTTGTTTTCAGCCTTTTTTTAAAAAAAATTTCGGGGCTTTTTTCTACTGCACATTTCTACTACGCATGTGCGGGAGGCAGTGAACTGCCGGCAAGGTAAATTAAAACCCACCCCTGCACCTTCCATATATAAATTAGGCCTGGTTTGCTTTTGCGAATTATAAATTCCATCGTTATAACAATGGAATGGAGTTACATTGATTTGAATTCTACCTCTAGAGACAGAGAAAAAAAATGATAAAATTTGTTAGCGATGCATCTCTCCTCAGAGAGAGAAGAGAATACTTCTGAAACTTGTTGTAAACCATTCTAATATAAAGAAGATAGCAGAGATAACAGTTTCTTTCAGCAATGGTGGCAGCCATATTAATTGAAGTTGTGTGAAGAAAGGAAGGATTAAACTTCATCTTTGTGAAGTTTAATCCTTCCTTTCCCAGTCTTCTACTTATTTATTTCCCAGTCTTCTACTCTGACAAATGCAGAGTATTATGGAATTCCCGAAGAAAGAGAATAATTTAAAGTAGTACATTTAAAATGCTGTCTGCTGTATTTATAGTAAGTCCCTTTTCCTGAATCTTACATTTTCAGGAACCTACGCGCCTCAATTATGGAGATCTACTGATCATATTCTTTGGCGTGTGCTTATGAATTCTGCTCCAGAGCTACAGCAATTGCATCCTGCCAAAACACACCTTATAAGAAGACAGAGTTTTGAGGCTTCAGTTATGTACTCACATCAAGTTGTACATCATATGTAAAAATAGCCACTCAGGGTAGTTAGCTAAAAGTTTAAAAAAAAAAGAACATCAAAACAGGATTTTATAGGTTTATTTCTCCATGGTCAAGAACTGCAATATATTCACCCATATCTACCACAAGTCACTCATATCATTCCAAGCACTGATTCTGACACAGTAACTGCATATTTGCTTGCTGGTTGGTTCTTGTGAGCAAACACCATGGCTGAAAATTACCAGGTACAGACGTCAACATCCCAAAAATAAAAGTGAATTTGTTTTAAATAGAAGTGGTAGGGTTGGGTGAAGATTTGGATTGTCACCGATATGGAAGTAGGTAGACTATATCGAAATAGGACAATGCACACAGCAGAATGTCTATAGAGATTCTCAGTCATCAGGTCAGAGGTGGGTTCCTAACAGTCCGGTCCGGTTCTACTGAACCATTAGTAACTTGGCAGCCTGGTTTGGTAGAAACATTAGCAACCCAGGCCAGCCATGCCCCTGACCCAGTTCTTTCTTGGTTTTTGCTTCTCCACATGCACAGAAGGTTTTTTTAAGCACTGTGCATGTGTGCAGCATGCAAAGCGCCCCTGAGCAAACCGGCAGTAAAAAGATTCAGAACCCACTTCTGATCCAGGTCATGGTTGTCCCAAAGGTGCTTTTTCAAAGTCAACTGGAGTTTCTTTGGGTCAAAGAGGCAACTACGTTACAAATGAACAGCCGTCTCTAAATAGAGGGGCAGAGATATGACACCACCTATCTCCTTTCAAGGTTCCACACCCATTTGCACAATTCAGGTGATCCTGAGGACACAGATAAACCTCCAAGTGGCCTCAATGACTCTCAGAAGGAGTACTAATGACCAGATGACTGCAGGGAACATAAATCCTTCCATTCTCCACCATTCAGTCAGAACTGAAGAATGATGTGAAGTGAAACGTCTTCAAGGAAAACAAAGAAACTCCAGTTGCCTTCTGAAAAAGCACATTTGGGTCCCACAGCAGAACTAAGGATTACTAAAGAATACATGTAGGTATATCAAAAGGGAAAAAAATCCAATATGAAATAAAATAGCATTGTATCTAATACAGTCCAACAAGAAACATTTCTTGGCAAATGTAGATGACGAGAAAAGAAAGACAACAAAAAAATCTACTATGAGTCTCTTAGATAAGTCACATCTTTGGGGGAAATGTGAGAGTCGTGGTTTTGAATAGCCCCCAGCCGCTCATTTTACCATACTTAAATGTGTTTTGTTTTCTCACAGCACTGTTTGAGATATTAATCAGTAAGAAATGCAGATCATCTGGCCTCTGAATCAATCATCTATCTTAACACAGTGAATATGAATAAAGATTGACTGCTTTCAGCATTCTGGAAAAGAAAATCCATGCACTGTATTGAATCCCAGGGTAAAATAATGAAGGAGGGGTCAAGAATAAGGCAGCCTTTTCTGCTTCTTTGATTATTTTATTTAGGTTAAATAATTTCCATATAACATGCACTTGTGGGGTTATGCTTGTTTATTTGTGTTCTGAATGGTATTAACTGAATTATAATAGATGTCTGTGAGCCCTAAATATATCAGTTAACTAAACTTGGATTCCAGGTTTTTCTCAATCTGGTATCCTGCTACTCTTCAATCTCCATAATTTCCCAGTCATCACATTTATTCAAGAAAATCTTTAGGTAAAGTTAAAAAATATATATGGTAAGAACGGGAGTCTGGTCCCACTTCCATTTAACAATGGATTTTCTTGATTATTTTTCTTGATGTATTTACAGTTATTTTACTGATGTTTTTACATTATAGTTTGTCCAGCCTAGTTTTTTTTTTTAAAGAAAATTCATCAGTTTAATTAATGTATACTGATGCTATAGAGCACTGCAGACCAAGACAACTAGACACAAGAACAGTTTTTTCCCGAACGCCATCACTCTGCTAAAC
>JANHFT010003151.1:148173-151556 GCA_032467955.1 Pseudoxenodon macrops | reverse complement strand
GGGGGTTGGACTAGAAGACCTCCAAGGTCCCTTCCAACTCTGTTATTCTATTCTATTCTATTCTATTCTATTCTAATCTAATTAAAAGACATTGCCTACAAGTAAAAATAAAAGACCACTGCACAAGTATTCCTAAAATTCTAGCTCCAGATTTGTTTGATATTTACTTTATTCTACAGAACTGCAAATAGAAATTGATGGGATAACCATATCTGTCCTTAAATATATAGGTGACCACTAGATGAAAGTGAAGGTGATTGGAATTTTGCAGCCCAAATCTAATATTTTAAATAGTGATTCAATATTCTTCCTAAAAGAGATGGCAAGACTGATAATTTGTACAGTCACAAAAAGAACAATTCTACAGAAGCAGTCCCAACATATCTACTTCTCATCATACACTAAAGTGATTGAGGGACAAAATAAATTATACAAAAAAATGTTTCCTATGAGAATGCATATGGCAGCAGTCCCCAACGTTTCCAGCTCCATGAACCGGCAAAGGCAGGGGGAGGGAATGGTGCCTGTGCAAATGGTGCTTCATGCAGTCACTTGCTGCTTTCATGGCCCAGTTGCTAATGGGCTGTGTCCCAGTACCAGGCTGTGGACCGGGAGTTGGGGACCCTCTGGCATATGGGATTCCAGGTGTGTGCCTTAATCTCTGGCATGCCATCAGACATGTTCTTATTCCTGTACATCTTGAAATGATTAGTCAGAGTATAATAGCAAGTTCTCATATGCTGTCTCTTTCTCACACATATACAAACACAGACAAAACCTTGACATCAGATCAGCCCATTACTGAAACAATGTGGAAAAAAGATCCAAGAGAGAACGGCTCCTGATTCATTATAGTATAAAGGTAGGAGAATGGCATACAAGAATGTGAAGGTTGATTTTACCATAAATAGGGCTTGCATTTGATATACATCAATTGCTGGGATCCTTTCATAATAGCTTCATTATCTTTGCTACAATAAAGCTTATTTATCTGACCTATGTGTCCTTGGAAGTCTATTTCTTGCCTTGCCAGCCAAGAGAAATCTGACACAGTTCTGTTTAATAAATCTCCATCTGTCCATCCCATAAATGTTATGTAACTAATGTAAAGGACAAGTAGGAAATTAAACTCTTTTAGGGATGCTGCTTCAATTTCTAGATTAAATTAGAGCTACCACAGTCAGGATTAAACAGTAATCTGAAATAAATATGAGTGAGTTTAACAGGAAGTTCTGTATCTGGATAGGAAAAAATGAAAAGGGAGAGAATTCGCTGGCAGCAAGGCAGATGAAGAAGATCTAGGTGTCCTTGTTGATTATAAGTTAAATATAAGCCAGGAGTGTGTTGCAGCTGCTAAAACAGCAAATGCTAATTTGAGAAGCATTAGCTGGAACAGAGAATCCATATCATAGGACATGTCAACCTGCCCCACATATAGGACAAGATCCAGGGGGTTCAAAAGGTATAGTTATAGATCCAGTAGACAGACATTTGGATGATCTTCTTGACATTATCAGCTACTACATGATGTATTAAATTCTCCTGTGCTGCAGGTCTTCAAACAAAGGCTGGATGTTCATCTGTCAGAGATTCTCTACTAGGATTTTACCTGAGTAGGTTGTTGGAGTAAGTAATTTTGAATGGTCCTTTTAGTTCTATGTTTTAATTTCTGGAGCATCTTTTTTTCTGTTGCATAGTGGTAATTTGGATTTTTGCAGCTTGGATATAGCAGCCCAACTTAAATGAGACTTCATTTCTCATAAGATACTGAATTCTATGACTGGAGCTATCATGTCTTGAAGTAATCCAGTTTAATTACTGTATATGTTTGCCTGATGGTTCACTATATTGATCTCCTGATGGGCTTGGATCTCCTTCTACTTTCATTTACATGCATTATTTTGTATCTATCAATGAGTTGTCAAGTCTTGAAATTGGACAAATAAGCAAAATAAATAATTCAATATGGTGTATCCTATATTTGGGATGCAGCAGAAAGAGCTGTCTGTATCTCTTTTTTGTTCTCTAGTGGTTGTCTGGATTTTTGCAGCCTACATTGAGAAGTAAAGTGTCAGAAAGGAGGAAAATGATGTTGGAAAATAGCCTGAAAACGCCTGGAAAACACCCAAAAAACAGGCATGCATGTGCCAGCCAGCTGGTCTTCAGGCTTCTGGTGCGCGCACGTGCACCCATGTTCCAGTTTGGGCACTCGATCCCAAAAAGGTTCACCATCACTGCTCTAAGCCATATACAGTCATAAACTGAATATGGCTAACAGTGAAATTTCCTTGATGTGTTTTTAAGGCTATGTTTAGATGGAAAACATGATATCCTTACATTGCAATATATTTTGTAATGAATACAACTCACTCACTCCAGCTCCTTGATGGGGATATGAAACGAGTCTCCATGGGCACCCCCTGGGTAATGGTGATATCATTGGATAAGCCTTTCAACCCAGAAGTGCCTTATGAACAGGACAGGATGAATTTACAACAACTTAAATGTAATACTAAATCTAACTTCCATATCTCCACAGATTTGAGCAAACACATGAATTATACCATCTGCTTTAATGTTTTCAATATGTTTTCATTATCTATATATTTTCACTATGGTGATGGAAATGAGTGGGAAATCGTGGGGACAGTATTGTCCCCACAAAAATAAGACTGAGTCTTATATTTATTTTTTGTCCAAAAGACCTAATAGGGCAGGGGCGGCAAACTCATGGCCCGAGGGCCAGATGCATCATGTGCTGGCCATGCCCACCCCATTTTAGCAAAGGGGAAAAACTTATGATATGTCACATAATATGTCATTCCGAGTTGGACACCCCTGTATTAGGGCTTATTTTTAGATCAGGCAGGCAGGTGGTGGGGTAGGGATAGTGCCATGCCATGGTCCCCGCACACCCACCCACCCTCTCCCCAGGGCTGATGCTCTTAACTGGGGCTTATTTTGGGGGGTAGGGCTTATAATAGGCACAATCTAACAAATCATGCTAGGGCTTATTTTCTGGTTAGGTTTTATTTTTGGGAAAACCTGGTATCTAGAAAGATAGCTTTATATATCGAGAATCTAATTTCATGTACCCAAATTTTGTTCATTAAAAAACAAATAAACAGCTCAGAATGTGAAACAAGACATTTCTATGAAGGAATTTGCAGGCAGCAAAAGGAAGTTCTTAGCTATTCCACACTAGGTGAATCTCTTTGAGAAATCTTCACCCAAGGCCATTTGTCACTCACCAGGCTTACTGAACAAGCCTAACTGGAAATGGAGAGAAAAATAGCAGGTGGGAGTATATGCTAATGATTCCCTAACTGCTGATTCTCTCCTACAGAGGTCGAGAACCCCATGTTCATGTTTAATGTGTAGTT
>JANHFT010003151.1:133173-145673 GCA_032467955.1 Pseudoxenodon macrops | reverse complement strand
AAGACATGACACAATCATACACCATAAATCTCTTACTCTTCCCTGCTGCTGGGAATCAATGAATTATTGAACACAAATCCTTAAAAAAGAGAGGGGGGGATGGGAGAGAGGGAGATATTTACTTGGAATAAAAACTTTCTGCAAAGGAAGAGGGGCAAAGGATACAGCTGAACAGAGAAATATAGTGAATATTTAGAAGCGATGTCTTCTCCCATTTGATTTATTTGAATAAAGTCTCAAATAATGATAAGTAAAGATGATGGCAATGTTTTAATATTTCAGCAGCAGGGACAAACTGGAATATGTACTTCTGAATGGAAAGGGGGTCATTGTTTATATTAGCCAAAATGTATAGCTACTAGATGCTTGTAATTATGACACCTTGCATTAACCTGACTGTCAACTTTTCCAATGACTACACGAATATGTAACAAAAGGCAGCCAGCCAGCCAAAGGAAAGGTGGCTGGATAGTATCCACCTGAAACTATCACAATGGGGCAACCTAGGGAGAATATTTCCTTTTAACTATTTGCAGAAGAAACAGAGGAGGGCTGACAAACAACAATGCTGGGGTTTTCTAGCCAGTAAGGAACTGCATGCTTACATGGCACTGAGGTGACCTCTGCTCCATGAAGAACCAAACAATTATGCAAATGGTGGGACTCATTAATATCCACCCATGCAGGAGAGGCACTGATCAAACAATTAGTGCTGCTTCATTGCTGGCTGTATGGAGGCTTTTAAATAGTAATGGGCAAAAATGTTTTAAATCTGAACCACTTCCAATTTGAAATGGCCCATTTTAAACTCGAAACAATTGTCCCGAGCTTAAACAGGCATGCTTTTCCTGAAATGGACGGCTTCAATGGTTTTGGAGGGTTTTTGAGCTTGAAATGGAGCTATTTCAAGCTCAAAACATTAAAAAAAAAACCAGAAAGAGTCTGTTTCAAATGCAAAACAGCTCTTTCAAAGTCAGAACAATGGTCTCAAACTCAAATTCTCAGGATTCTTAAATCTGAAATGATTTGAATTCAAAATGTTTTACATATCCCTATCTTTAAATAGAGATACTGGAGCTGAGCTTTTTTCACCAAGGATACTGAGGGTTTGTTAAGGCCGAGACAAATTCTAATGTGTGTTACTGTTATACTGTTGTTGTTGCTTTTAACAAACACAATTCTTACGGGTGACTTTTATTCCAAAAAAGACATCTAAATTGTGCTAGACTGAAATAGCAGAATTGTGCTCAAATAACAACCCTTCTCTTTTTGAGTAGAATTTAGCAAGTTTGATATCATATAGTTTATTTCTCTGAAAAGCATTCATATTATGTTCTCCAGCACCTTTGTTCCCCTTGACTGCTGCCTCAGTATGTACTAATAGATCCTCTTCCAGCAGCCTTTCCTGCTCCCTTTTTCTTGGATTAGTCAGATGAGTGATCCCACCCAAAGATCAGAGACTGAATAGGCTGTGAACAACCAATCTAATGGGGCTGTATGATGAAATTACTGAATGCAGATGTGGGAAAGTAAAAATAAAGACAATGTGAATGGGGGGAAGAATCAGAATGGCGTTTTAACATGAGTTTAAGCAGTACTGTAGTTATTGAATTATCTTGATATCAACAAGGATAGTACCACAAGTAGAAAAAGTCTTACTTTCTAAGAGGAAAAATGCATCTGAATGATTTTATTATCAAAGTGGCAAGATTCTTACATATTAGAATGCTTTAAACAGTTTAGATTTGAGGCCCAAAGTTGGAGATTACTTTTACTGGGACATTAGTTGTTTGTGGACTGAATGTGCTTTAAGGCATAGTTATTAAAACCTGAAGTCTCTGAGGAACAATTATCCAATACCCCGTAATCCTGTACTTGCCTTCTTTGCATTGATTATTCAATGACTTTAGTGGTCCGTTTTCTACCTGGTCTTGCTTCAGTACATTAATGATAGCCATAACTAAGAAACTCTTTGACATTCAGTTTCACATATCTAATTTAGCATCTGAGTGCGTGAACTGGAAGTTTACATATTCAGTTTACAATTAAAATGTATTTATCATAGTAAGAAAATACATGATTTGAGTCCACAAAAATGGATTGGATAGCTGAGCTGAAGGCCATTGCTATTTTGCAAAGGGGTAATAATCAAGTGACAATTTGATTATGATATACTATAATCAATACTATGTCAAACCTTGAATAATAGCTTTATCCGAAATAAATTGTATCATATCAACTTTTTTTGACAGAGTGATCAGTTCAGTTGACCATGGGAATGCAGTAGACGTAGAATCCCTTGCCTTCAGCAGAACATTTAACAAAATTTACTATAATAAAAAATAGGCAAAACGTGGTATAGACTTTGCATTACATAGATAAAGAGTTGATTCAACATTCATACCCAATGAATGCATGTTGGTGTCCAGGAATGAAGTGCTGAATGAGTTACATTCTACTCCTGTGCTGTTGAAAATATTGATAAATGACTTGCATTTAGAAGCTAACAATGTGATACAACTGCAACAAATAACAAACAAATCACTAAATGCAATCTTAGGCTGCATCAGTAGAACTGTAGTGTTAGATTGATCGAAGTAATTGTTCCTTTCTATTCTTGTTGATTGGATTGCACCTAGAATATGCATCCACTTCTTGCCATTTTATTTAATGAAGAACATTGTCAAATTGGAGCATGTCCAAAAGAGAATAAAGATAAAGATGATGATGATGATGATAGGGAGGTCTGCAATAAAAACTGTGAGGAATAGTTGGCGGTACCAGGTATATTTAGCTTGCAAAAGAGAAAACTATGGGGAGACATGATATCCATCTTTAAGTAGTGTATGGTATGATAGCTGTCCTTAAGTATTAGAAAGGCTTCCATCTAGAAGATGAAGAAGAATTTTTCAGAGTTAGTGCAGACATTCACCAGAGATTGTGAAGAACATAGAAAGATCTTAGTTCTCTTTTAAATCCATTTACTTTATTAATAATAACATCCAATTAAAATTACTTCAATATTTGCCTACTATTAAGGAAATATTGGAAATCTCCTCAAAAGACTGGAAAAATAAGTTCTTTCCTTTTCCCTCTTCTTTCTGTCACTAATTTATCATTGACTTTTTAAAAAGCTATTATCTTTAATTTACTGTCCCAAATTTAAAAGAAAGTTCAATAGAATAAAAAACTTTGGGGCGACATAAAAGCCACTATAATCCAAACTGCTTTATACTTTTATTATCCACAAATGTAACTAACACAATGATGAAAGAGAGTGTTTAAGTAAATAATCTGATTTTATGAATAGAAAGCATAATTCAATCCAGTCAATATTGCTAGCTTTTAACTTCAACAATGAACCATTTTACTCTTAAGTAATCTCCTATTCAGTTTTTAAACCTTAGATTCTTACATTATTTTTCATAGACCTTAAATTTTGACCTTCTAATGCAAAATAGACAAAGACTTTATCCAAAGCAACATTTCTCAAGAAGATGTATAGGTGGTCCTCAACGTATGACTGTTTGTTCAGGAACTGTTTGAAATTACAAGAGTGCTGAAGGAAGGAACTTAGGACCAGCACTCGAAGTTAAAGTTGTTGCAGCACATACATCCTCAATGTCACATGATTGCAATCTAGGCTCTTGGCTCTTTATAAGTAATAAACAAAATGCAAAAGACCATGAGAACAATCTAACCAGTCTAGCATCCTGCTTCACCTATGCTTGGTTCTCAAGACTAATCAGTGGGCATTAGGACTTCAACAACCAACAATTAATAACAACCAACATTAAGAAGCTCAATGGCTTCTATATATATATTAGAACAGCAACTACTGGAATTTCTAGGTAGAATGGCCCACATAGCTGAAGGATATCTGGTTGATACAGGATTACAGTATAGCATCAGCTTTCTTTCCATTAAAGAAAACTCATGGTTGTTTCTAAACTTAATTCTTTATTAATCTTATTAAATAGTATTTATTTTATATGACACTAGGCAATAAGAATTAAGATTTAACTGTCAAGGTTACCATTATTATTTTTTTAAAGTTTAACTTTTATGAATTTATGAAGCATTAACTTTTGAATGTTACTGATGCACTGAAAAATAACAGTAAAAGCCACTGTACTCCAACTAATGACTTAGGATAGTTATATTACTGTAAAAATATCTGTGTTCATGGCTGTCAGAAAAAATCCTGACAGACTCCATACATTTGCCATATCCATTTTGAGTGTAAAGAATTGCTTTGAAATGCACGATCCAACCATTATGCACACTTTGGTTCTTCATAGGATTCTTGAACAGTATCAGTGGGGCCCTGAGATGGCAGTGACAGAACAGCTCCCCTCTTACAGGCTCTTTGTTATAAGTTGGAAACAGGGCCTTTGATACATGTGGCTCTGATAGCACAAATTGTACTCAAGTCACAACATGCAAACTGCCAACCGAACCAAAATACTGATTTATTTTTTCTACAGACTTTGTCTGAAGGAAGAAGTACTGCCTTAAATGTAACTGGCTTTAGCAATGAGCTAATAGCGATAAGCTTGGAAATAGTGCAACAGGAGTGCATGCAATTACAACTGAAAGACAAAAAGATTTCCACACACTCAGTGATGAGCAAAATCAGTGCAATGAATATTTCAGAACAAATATGCTCACATCTCGCAAATGAGCATATTTCTTCTTTTACCACCTTCTTTTATATGGGCTACTATATCTTGATCAAAGGTGGTTGAAGACCACTACTAATTCGAAAGTCAGTAAATATTTGAAAGCACATAGTATACACGCCCTGTCTTCCATTTCAAACTTTAAACCTGGGCAGAATCTTGAACGATTGTTCAGTCTCTTAAATTCTGGGTTTTGTCTGCCTGAATCTTGTGATTTTTTTTTGATTTCCTGAGATTCTACCCAATTAAAAAAAAAGAAAGGAAAATGTCAATGGTCCCCATGCTCAGAAGTTGAAAAGGATTATTATAAGACATTGGCTATCTCAAAAAAAAAAGATCATCTTTTTTCTTTCAATCATGACATTTGTTTGAATCATGGAGAAGAAAACTACTGGATTACTAATGCAGATGAACTCTAGAGAATCATTTGCTAGAATGGCCAATAATATTCTAGTTGTTTGATACAGTTGCTGGCTCTAACACAGCAGCTTAGGTCAAATAACCTATAACTCAAACATAAAATGAACATTGAGTTCTTGCCTGCTTGCTTTGAAACCATAGTAGAAATGCAGGACTGTAGCAACGAATGATTTATTCAATTTGATATTTCAGCCAAAATGTTTCTTGGTACAAATTGTTATAGTCTGTAATAATACAGAATAGTTTCTGTTTTAAAAAAAGGAATACAAGAAAAACACACTCACAAACAGTAGTTTTTTTCTATTTGCTGAGAGATTCCCTTAGTTGCTTACTCTCAAATTTTCTCTTTTATAGGAAGCAACAAGAAGACTTTTTGCATTTGTTCCTTCTCTGGTGGATACACTGACCTTAGTGTTTATTTTGATGTTCCTGGAAGTCCCCGGCCCAATGGAAGAAGCCCAAGTATGTTTCTCTTCTCCTCTGAAGTCCCATGGAAATAACCAATATTTCCCAAATGTATCATTCACATTTTAAAATGTATGTGATATATGCAAAAGTAATACAAAATTGAATAATGCTTATACTACTGTAAATCCATTAATAGTGAACCAGCCAGTTTCTTTATCAGAATCTCCTTAGTAGGTCAAATGCAGAAAACAGCTTTATTCATGACAAATGGATGTCATGTAGCAAAGGATAGAGATAGAAACACATACATCCAAGGAAGAGGAGTCACTGAATCAAAGTTTAGGGGTTCTAACTAGCCAGCCAGAACTAAGGAATGGAAGGCTGTTTAAATAGCATTAGGTAATTAAAAGCTGTAGATCCTGGGCCAGCTGTTGAATATTAGTCTGATCAGTATTTTGCTGCTATTGATACTGTTAATAGCATTTTTATTACTACAATTAAGGAAAACAGACAATTACAGTTTTAATCAAAATACATTGTCAATGGTCTCATCATTTGCAGTCTTGGTTATATAAAAAGTACTTCTGATAGATATAGCCAATATTTTGTATACATTTTAATGGCACCAATGCTCTAGTTTGTTTGCTAATGTGCGCTAAAATAGCAACCATTCATGAGTGTGAATGCTAAAAAGAAAATTAACAAATGGAAAAATAAAGTCATTAGTTTTATGAACCTACAAATAAATTAAACCTTGCCTAAGATGTATTGATTTTCTGTGGCCTTGACTATAGAGTAATGTCAAGACTGCCCGACAATCCATTAAATTCAGCATGCAAATCTATTTACAATTATTTGTTATTTGTATTTGGAAAGATATACAAGTATCAGATCTAATCCAGATTTAAGCTTACTAGAGTTTTCATGGAACTCCTTGATATTACATTAGTACATGAGTGCTCACAATTCAGATATTTTTTTTAAAATGGGAAATGAGTTGTGTTTTTCATAAAATAGTTTGAAATGATTATGTTTGTACACCCAAAAATGTTTCAGACTTGCTATTTTGTTCAACTATTAATCAAGGAATATGGCCATAATGCTCTATGAGTCTGGTAAGATATTTTGCAATAAAAATAATACCCTGCAACAAACCAGAAAAATATAATAAAGGAACTATATATTATAATACAAATAAACACCATAACTAACTATGATTATTCCCTAGGGCTGTTGAAAAGGATATGTAAAAGCTTTCTACTTCAGATCAGAGGTATCTGAATAGGCATAGCTAGATTTTTAAATGCAGATTTCTGAATATTGTTCTGTTTGAAGAGTTGGGAGTTCCTATTGATCCAGATTACACTTGTAGATCTTTATAAAATATGGAACTGAATATGCAGTATTTATCACCAGTGCAACTAGTTCCAGAGCTTAAATATTATAGATGTGCATCTGTATATTTCATCAAGAGCCACAATTTTAGCACCATTTGTATAAGACGTACATTATTATTTTAGTTCACAAAAGTTTCCATAAAAGAGGTGTTTATATCAACAAAACTCCCATATGCATTTTAATATGATACCTTTTAATAGTTTTACCTCACACTGAGAAATGAGCGGCATATAGGTTTGATAAATAAATAAATAAAAAATAATAGTCCATTCATGAACCGGGAAATATCACAAAATATGAAATTGTACCTAAAGATGGAATATGAGCTTAAATGCAATACAATATTATTTATGAGATACATAGTCTAGGCAGGTTTTTATTATATTATGCATAATATAATAAAGGACGATAGGAACCAATGCCAAGTTCCTAACGTCAGGTTACAAATTTGGCAGGTATGGTGAGATTTGAATCAGGGACATTATTAAAGCTTTCTAGCGCTTACAAGGCTATCCTAGTGGAATACATTTTGCAGGGGTGGGTTCTAACTTACCTCACCGCCGGTTCACTGCGGCGCGCACGCATGTGCGGTAGAAAAAAGCAGCGAAACTCCCCCCCAAAAAAGGCCGAAAACAAGATGGCGACACATGCACAGTGCCAGAAACTCGGCTTCTGTGCATGCGCAGAAGAAATAAAATCCGGAAAAAATTCAACCCCCCCCCAAATAAAATAATAATAAAAAAAGATGGCAGCGCCCACGGAGCAGAACCGGCTCTGACATCACCAGCAGCCTACTACCTACTTAGTAGAACCGGTCCAAACCGGTAGGAACCCACCTCTGACATTTTGATAAATGTCTATCTACTCAGAAAATCCAGATAGGTTCTCCACATTTGAGAGGATGTGGTGCTTTGATGCTTCAAAAGGAGGCTTGGAATGGACGTTGGTGGTCTTGCAGGCCATCCCTCCAAATGGTCTGCTGAGGCCTAATGTTTACCAACTTAGCATTAATTTACTTATTCAGTGAAGAGTCAAATGAGGCTAACTTATGTGAAAATGTCTTGTGAACATGATGTTGTGCAGGCCTTTCCTCCTAGTATCTCCAGCCAGCAAAGAATAAACAGATGGGAATTATAAGAGTTGTAGTCTCAAAACATTTCAAGGGTGCCAGCTGCAAAAGCTGATTTTGGATTTCATATTGGGGAAAAGAAGACCTTCCAGCACAGAACAGCTGAACTATAGAATGAGAAAGGAGTGGTTTAACTGTATATAGCCATCATGTATTTTATATCCTCAGATGATTTCAGATGAAAATGCCTCTAAAAGGGATCTGGCAATCCTTGATTTATGACCACAACTGAGCCCTAAATTTCGATTGCTAAGCGAGAAAGTTAAGTCAGTTTTGTCACATTTTGCAATCTTTTTTGCCACAGTTGTTAAGTGAATCACTGCAGTTCAGTGGTGAAATCCAATTTTTTTTATTACCAGTTCTGTGGGCATAGGTTGGTGGGCATGGTGTGGCTTGGTGGTGTGGCAGGGGAAGGATACTACAAAATCTCCATTCCACCCCACTCTGGGGCCAGCTAGAGGTGGTTTTTGCCAGTCCTTCAAACTACTCAAAATTTCCGTTACCAGTTCTCCAGAACCTGTCAGAACCTGCAGGATTTCACCCCTGCTGCAGTTGTTAAGTTAGTAACATGGTTGTTAAGTGAATCTGGCTTTTCCATCAACTTTGCTTATCAGGAGGTCGTAAAGTGTGATCACATGACCTTGGATCTCTGCAACCATTATAAATATGAGACAATTGCCAAGTTTTGATCATGTGACCATGGGGATGCTGTTATGGTCATTAAGTGTGAGAAACAATCATATGTCATTTTTTTAGTTGTAACTTTGAATGGTCACTAAACGAACTGTTGTAAATTGAGGACTACCTGTACTCTGTTGGCAATACCTACATATAAACACATCTGCTCTTGACAAAACACTCTAGTATGTTTTTGCTTTGTTTTTTTATCAACAATGTTATACAGAACATTGCTATATGTAGACATCAAGTCACATTGGAAGAGAATTAGTATCTCTTCAGTAATAAAAAACCTTTTTCTTATCATATCACCAGAATACAGAACTTCAGCTGTATCAGGCATCCCACTGGCTATAGCTTAGAACGAAAGAAAAAGTATTTGAAAATTCTTGAGATCTTTTTCTGTCTCTCCCTCAATTGAAAGAAGGAGTTTGTAAATCACTCGGCTCCTTTTCAGTCATAACTCCTTGTTTAGAATGTCTGAAAATGTCATAATAATTTGGCAACAAAGAGGTAAAGAACCAGAAGTTCTGGCTTCTAATTGTAAACATTAATCTCATTGATAATACCAAATTCTAACTGATGTCTTGCCATGCCAAACAAATTCACAATATAAAACATTTGCATGGGTTGGAACTACAATGGCAATATGCAAACAAAGTTTCTGGAGCTATGTTGTTGTAATAAAGGAATCACTGGAAAGCAGGTTTTTGAAAGAGATATTGCTAATGGACACCATGCCAGAGTCGCTCAAGGAATACTGCTGCAGAATCCCAACTGGTGTTCAGAAGATACAGATCGATGCTCCTGCAAGCAGAGGCTGTCTAAATCTCCATTTCATTCATTAATTTGCACTCTGAGCTGGTTAACTCTTTAATGTGGGAGAAACTGTCAGTGGAGAGGCCACTGGAGCGCACAACTTTCCCTGCGGTATCTGACCTGTCGATATTTCTTGGAACATTTTGTTTAAACCGAAAGAGCTAATGGCAAAAGAGAAAACCAATAGGGTGTGGAAGAAATGGCAGTTTTATAAAAGTTTACGATATTAAACGTTAGAAGATTCACTCTTATGCTGCCATTCAGTTTGTGCAAACCAGGAAAGAGCTGAGATGATATAATTTCCCGACATCTCAGACAGCCTCTCAGTTATGCAATTTAAACAATTCAGGGATGCACACAGAGCATTGCTTCTTTGGGGATTGTTTCCAGTTCCTTTACCAGCAGTGGCTGCAGGAGGTCTTTGTATTCCTCCTATTCAATGAAGCAACGTTTTGCACTGAGGTTGGCATATGTATATGTATCTACTGTTTCCCCAGGGATCAATAAGGCTGGGTACCTGTGTGCCTTTGCTTTGTGTATGTGTTTGCTCTCCCAGCATGCTGCAACAGTATGGTTTTGTCTGTATGAGCGCTCTGAGAAGCACAGGCAAGGCTGCAGATGCTCCACTCTGGATCACATGATGAAGGGGGAAGAGTGAGGAACTTTAAAACAGAGGAGTTTTCATAGAAGTATATCATTGAAAGGTTTCCTTGGAATTTTTTTCCTCAGTAGCTCTCAGCCTATTTAGTCCCATTTTCAAACCGAATCTCTTCTATGGCTTCTTCTAGCATACCAAATATAGCTCTGTTCTGTTCTGTTCTCCTGCTGATAGTCAAACAGTCCCCAACTTCTTTGCATAATTACTTTCCAACAAGTCATTGGGTTGGAAAAGAATAAATAGCAATAAGACTTACATACCACTTCATAGTGCTTTACAACACTCTCTAAGAGGTTTACAGAGACAGGATATTGCCCTCAACAATCTCAGTCCTCATTTTACCAATCCTGGCAGGATGGAAGGCTGAGTCAACCTTGAGCCAGTTAGGATCGAACTGCTGACAGCTGACAGAATTAGCCTGCAATACTGCATTCTAACCATTGTGCAACCACGGCTAAAACTGGAGACACTGAAGTATCAAGAGAAAACAATCTGTAATTATAGACATATGCTTTGTGATTACATTGCTTAGGATCTATGAGATAGGCCTGCAGCATCCATCCTTTTGGGCACCAGATACTGGTTCTGTGAAGAGAGTTTTTTTTGTGGACCGGAGGGGGCATGGTTTTGTGTGCTGCCTGCATCCTGCAGATGGGGCTTTGCTTGTTTGTGCAGCCCAGTTTCTGGCATACCATGGACTGGTGCCAGTCCATGGACGGGGGTTGGGGACCCCTGACATAGGCAGAAGGACAAAATAGAAACTTCAGTCTCCAGCTTCCTTTGTGAAACAGTTTGAGTCACACTGCGTCTTAGCTGAAGGAAATGAAGGGTTCAAGAACGACAGCATGGAATATGCCAGGCATTTCTGCAAACTATGAATAGGAGCTCAAGCACAGACCGGTATAATTATTAAAACAAACCACAAAGACTTGTGGGCTTTAGCTGTTTTCTTTATACAAATATTGAATTTACTAATTTCCCTTGTCTTGCTGTTGAATAAAATAAAGAGGCTCTCTCATCCCCCACCTTCATAGAGCCGATTCCCTCCTTTGTTTAAAATTAGATGCACTGCTGAAGTGCAAGGCTGCAGATAATAGTAATGTAAAATTCTTAACATTTAGGACCATACCACTGGGTGCATGCACAGCAGTTCCTTGTTCATTAGTGGACAATCAGTACTTTCTGTATATTAGCTGAGGTAGGTTGGATCCATTGGGGAGGATAAAGGAAGCATCACATAATTTTAATCCTCAAGTCAAATTGTTTGCAGATAAAATTTTGATAACACCTGTTTTCCCCCCTTTCTCTTGGCCAATACAATCCACTGAGAATGCCGATTTTCAGAATTTCCCTGCAGAATTGTCAAACATATGTATTTGTATTTCATTATTTGGGTAATAGCCGATTTGCCAAGTTCATTTACTACTAGTTGCTCCTCAAATATCTCAGAGGAATAATTAAGAAATACTAAGAATGGAAACAGTAGTACGTTAGGAGGGGACTACAGCAATTGCTGAAATCCCACTCCTGATTAAACTGCTGTCCAGAATTAAATATTCAACAACTGAAATTCTGTTTTCTTCTTTGCTCTGTACAACGTATCTTCAAGGAGACAGAATAATTCCCTGTTTTGTGCAATTGAGACTCAAAAAACAGAGTGCCATTCAAACCTATTTTAAATTGAAACATGCCTGAAAGAATGGTATTTAAGCTGAAAATTTACTGGCTAATGGAATAAGGGCTGCTGCCTGTTCACACTGGTTCAACACAATGGCACTGGACCGAATAAAGTTCATTAGTCCATTCTGGTAAACTGGTTAGAGATTTAATGCTAGCCTTTAGTCAAACTGAATTCTTTGAGTGGGCTTTCAATATTGTAGGAAAAAAAGTATGCTACAGTAGCTTTCTGGAGGATGATGAAAAATCAACAGGACTTGATCAAGATAGGACTGTCCCTATGTATAAGGGAGAGAATACTAGGTGGTGTTATACATAAATTGGGTTAAAATAAGTACTTCATTAAAATAGCAAGATGACTTAGATCTTACAGTTACTTGCTGTCCTATTGTATTCAACTACATGCTTATACTAAATAACCTGCACCTCATTGGGTTATTGTTTCAGAGATATTCCCTTACATAAACAGAGAAAAAGAATGACTATGGATGGGCAAAAAAGCAGTGGGGACAGGAGCAACTTCACCTAGTTTCCCAGCGAGGGAGGCGATGGCGTTTTTCTCCTTTGGACCTTTTTCCCGACCGTTGGAAGAGCTACGGTTGCAGGGATCGGTGTGGGAGTGTTTCGCCAG
>JANHFT010003151.1:93358-98851 GCA_032467955.1 Pseudoxenodon macrops | reverse complement strand
CTCCTGGTGTTTTGCTTTCTCTGGGAATCGGGTCCAAATGGCTCTTTGATGGTTTAAGGTTGCAGACCCCTGCTCTAACAGATCCGGAGAACATCATCTGGGCTCTCTGACCAGAAGAATGCAGTGCTAGGAACAAACTCTCAGGCCTGTGGTTGACGGCCCAAGACCGAGACAGTAATACCACAGACAGGGGTGAGAAGGGATTTTATATATAAATATATACTTACAAGAGTTATAATCTAGTATGCATTTCTTCTAACCCTTGTACATTATTCAGAAAAGTCCTACAACATACAGAGAGGGTTTGACAGAGCAAAAGAAGGAAGAAAAAGGCACATATATGAAAGATTTTCCAATGTGACTTTAATGCATTAAATAAATGCACAAATTAAGAAAATACTACTAGTTTAGCACAGTCTCTATGTATATATGAATATTATTATTTTTTAAATCACCAGTCTCTTATAATCTATGTTGCTAATTATCTGGAATCAGAATTCAGATTTATTTACAAATATTTGAAACACGTAAGTTTAATTAATATACTGTATCTTATATGGTAAAATAGCAAAACATTACAAACTGCAAAGAATCTAACAGCAACAGCCTTATTAAAATGTAAACTATATATCTTTATATATTAAAAAAAAGAAAGATTAAGAATGAAGTACCAATAATAAGGCTTTGCTGTTGACATAAATTGACCTACGAAAACATTCTCATCAAGAATTCAAGATTCTTGCATTTATACAGTTGCAACTTTAAAAGTCCTTCACATCTAAGTGCTAATCTAATTGCAGTTCATATTTTGTATAATCTCCCCAAAAGGAAAACTAATTTCAAAATATTTGATCATAAAAGTTGTCCTAGATTTTACACGCATAATTTAATCAAATAATATCAGATAATCTTTAACAGGAAATTGGTAGGAACTTCATTTAAGCAGCATCCATTTGCACTTATATAAATGTACTGAGAGTGTAGGAAGAATTTGACAGCTTGCCATATGTGATTTCATTCCGTAGCCTACCTACTTTACCATCAAAAGTTATATCCTTTGAAGCATTGCCAGAATTGCTTTAGCCCAGAAGATATGCTAGATGTGCCCTTTAAAAGCCATATCATTTCCTTTCTATTCTGACTAGTTCAGTGTAGCATCTGCTCAACTAAATTCCTTTGAAGGTTAACCTCCTCCCTCCTTACCCCCCCTTTCACTGAACCTGTTGTACAGCTAAGGTAGCCAATACTGAATGAGGTTTGCCCAAGCCTATATTTGAGTTAAATGAACGCGCAAAAAGAAAAAAAAACCTCTCCTGAATCAATCATCTTTTCAATCACCTCTGAAAATTAATTTACTGAAATGAACAGACAGTATTTTATTTGAAATCAGCACAATGCTGATATTCTCTTTGAGTAACCTAGGATGTGGGTGTACGGAGGCATCTTTGTCTGACATGGAGGCAGCAGAAAATGAACAACTAGAGCTGCCTAGATATGAAAAAAAAACCTTAATGTATAAAAACACCAGAGATAAACATATGTTTCTGAAAGGAAAAAATATATACATGCACCTATTCATGAAGAAATGATTTTTTTTTCTTTTGCAGTGTGCAGCGTGTGTGTATGTAGAATAAATATGTTCAATAGGCATATTCTGTGCCAAAGTATAAACTGGCAATATTGTAACAGTAAAATTATAGGAATAAAATATATTTGTGATATGCATGCTATATAATTACGTGCAAAGCGTACGTTGGATATGAGATGGGCGGCAAATACATTTCATAAAATAAATGAATATTATAAAAACATTTTGTTTTGGACTCAGAGGGCATTAAGTTGAGCTCCACTGCAATGGAAAAAGGAAGTGAAGCCAAATCTTTACTGTAGTCTTTGACTAGCGTAAAATAATATTTGCAGTTGTTGCAACGTGAATTGTCTAGCAGCTCTGCAAAAAATAACTAAAATTGGAATGATCAACACAAAGCTATAAGATCACTATTATCACCCTTAACATAGAAATAACAGAATAACAGAAGAGACCTTGTAGGTGTTCTAATCCAACCCCCTGCTCAAGCAGGAGACCCTATACCCGTGATGGCGAACCTATGGCATGTGTGCCACAGGTGGCAGGCAGAGCCCTCTCTGTGGGCACACCAGCCATCATCCCAGCACAGCTCCACCATGCATGTGTGTGTGCCTCCTGCCGGCCAGCTGGTCTTTGGATCACTGCCGCGCATGTGTATGAGGCGGAGTGCATGTGCGAGGGGTGCTCACATTGCATTTTGGAGTTGTGCATGCACGCTTTGGGCAGTCGGCACCAAAAAGGTTCGCCATCACTGCCCTATACCATTTCAGACAAATGGTTAGTCAATCCCTTCTTTAAAACCTCAGTGATGGGGTATCAACAACTTCTGAAGGCAATTTGTTTCACAGATTCATTGAATTGTCAAGAAATTTCTTCTTATTTCTAGATTGGTTCTTTCCTTGATTAGTTTCCATCCATTGCTTGCATGGAAACATAGCACTCGCACACTCATTAGGGCCATGCTCTGGAAAAGCTAAACTTCCAGGTTCTAATGCACAAGCATGCGCACACCAGTTTTTGGCACTTTTGCACGTGTGAAGGGATCGCACTCCAGAAAAGACGAACTTCCGGGTTCTGCCACGCATGTGCACCCAACAATCAGCTGGCAGGCGCACATGCACACACCAGTTTTCAGCACTGCCACGCATGCAAATGACAGTTGATCATCACACGTGCATGTGCGCTAGAACTCCTGAAGACAAACAGGCCAGGCTGGGCGTGCTGGATGACATGACTTTGTGTGCCACTTTGGGCACGCATGCCATAGGTTCGCCATTATGGCTGTAGAGAATAGGTTGACCCCCTCTTCTTTGTGGTAGTCCCTTAGATATCATGTCACCCCAGTCCTTTTCATTAAAATGTAAATGGCTAATTCCTGCAACCCTATTCTTATGTTTTAGCCTTCAGTCCCCTAATCCAGCAGTCTCCAACCTTTCTACTTTGGCTGCCTGGCTTGGTCTGGGGGAGGGGTGTTGTGAGTGGCAGATGCATGCACACACATAGCTGTGTGTGCATGCACCTTCATTGGTGCGAACGGTGGGTGCATGCACCCTCCACTTGTGCAAATGGAGCTTTGTGTGAGTGGAGGGTGCTTGTGTTTACATGCGAAGCTCCAGTTGTGCAAAGCTCTGCTCGTATGAGGACACTTGAGCGGAGGGTGATTGCTCCAGAGTACTTGCACAAGTGGAGCTTCATGCACAAGTACAAGCGTCCTCTGCTCAAGCGCCCTCTGCTCAAGTGCCCTCCACTGGTGCGGGAGTGCAAGGGCCCACTGCTTACGTGAGTGGAGGCTTGGGCATGTGTGCTTGCCCACCGCTTGCAAGATTGGAGCTTTGTGCATACATACGTGCTCATGTTTGTCCATTGCTTGTGCAAACTGGTTTCAAACAAGCTGTAGTCTGGTAGGGGCTGTGGCCTGGGGGTTGTGGACCCCCGCCCTAATTGTTATTAGTTCTAGGTTGCTTCTCTTCTTAGTTTCCATCCTTTGCTTCTTTATTTTTTATTATTAATTAAATTTATATACCGCCCTTCTCTCGAAGGACTCAGGGCGGTGAACAGCCAATAATAAAAAACATACAATTCTTCTTCTTCTGTGTTCAGTCCCTTGGATATTGGAAGACTGCTATCAGGTCACCCCAGTCTTTCTTTTCATAAAGGTAGACATACTCAATCCCTGCAATTGTTCTTCATATGTTTCCGCCTCCAGCCCCCTAATCATCTTTGTTGCTCTTCTCTGAACTGCTTCTAGAGTCACAACGTCTTTTTTATATCGTGATGCAATATTCCAAGTGTGATCTTATCAAGGCATTATTAAAGTGGTACTAATCTTGATTCTATCCCTTTGTCGATGCAGCCTAGGCCTGTCCTGGCTTTTTTTGGCAACTGTAGCACATTTCTGGCTCATATTCAAGTGATTGTCCATCAGGATTCCAAGATCCTTCTATTGAGGCATGTAAGCTCTAACTTTCCTTTCCTTCTAGGATACCTTGAAGAGTTGGCCCTTGCCATAGGTGCGGGGATACAAAAATGTTGGATCCCAGAATGCAGATGTATGAAAGAGTGTTGCCCTGTGGTGCCATGAGTATATGGAGTTTTTTATTCAAACTATTTTTGGAGAGGAAGTTGCTTTTAGAATTTTGTGCAACACTCATGGTTGGGATTATAACAAGAGTGGCTATATAAGTGATTTAAAATAAGTAAGTATTACATTTAAGATTAAGATTGTATATACAGTAGGATTCCATTTTGCCCAATTTTGTCACATGCATTTAGGTTACTCCTAAACTTATGGGAACATGTACAGAAGCATTAATGTATGGGTATAATTTAACTATGTGTTAACAAACGAGCAAAATGAATGCATAAAGTATTATGTAAATTATAAATGATTAAAATAAAAGTGAACTGACAAGTCTGTCCATAGCTATTCTTTTTAGTAATTTTTTCTTTCATTTTAATAGTCTCCTGCTTGAGCATGGGGTGAACTAGAAAACCTCCAAGGTCCCTTCCAGCAATATTCTGAATTGAATTGAAACTGAATTTAAATATTCTAAAGGTCTAGAAATCTAATGGGAAAATATGATACTGTTCTGAAGCTAAGCAAGTCTCAGTGCCAGACTTAGATTTGCTTCACTATATATATAGTACGCCATCTTGGAATTTTATGTAAACCACTCTAAGCTCAATGGAAGACAGACGTATAGTGAATGGAAAAATCATCTACTGATTTACTACAGGGTGCTTCACACTGCTATTGAAAGCACTGGAAGTAGTTTTATGCACATTAGGGGCTGTTTCGGGTTATTCTGTGTGACTGTGGCCCAGTTGCAAAATACTTTAGCACAACAAATAACGCTATCTTCTTGTCTCCGTGAGGTACACTGCATTATTTTTGCAGTGGGAAGTGCCTTGTGGATACAAATCAAGGGCAACTTGAATATGACTAAACCTAATAACCGAATAAAATAACGCAATGAATCTTGGTTGGGGGGAAGGGCATCTAATGTCATCTGAATGTAACTTGATCCTGAGTTGTTACTTGACGCCAAGGTTACATGAAAAATATTTGAAAACATGCAGCACATAAACATGAGATTCTAAAACCTTTTCTTACAAGCCACATTGGGTAGCAGCAAATAAAATGATGTAATATAAGTCACTACCCTGGTCTTTGTTCATCGCGCATTTCATTATTTGTTATTTCTTTCCCCTTCAACTGGCACATTAAACATACTCACACAAATCATCGAATAGATTTGATTTCCCCAATTAGACTCTTTCTCTATATTTTTGGGTATAAAAGAGAGAATTCCGCACAATTGTCCGAACCCCTGAACTACTAAAATTACTCAATGCTGCATTCAATGAAGAACAAGTGGGATGAGATTATGTTCTATTATACAAGA
>JANHFT010003151.1:73037-88258 GCA_032467955.1 Pseudoxenodon macrops | reverse complement strand
ACTTTAACCTTAGACTGTCTACTTTTGACCTCACCCCATTCCTAAGAGGTCTGTAAGGGGCGTGCATAAGCACACCAACGTGCCTACCGTCCCTGTCCCAATGACCCCATGTATTCGTAACCATCTCATGTATTCATAACCATGTTTATACATTTTATGTATTCACAATCAGGTTTATACTTTTTCTGTAATCTTATATATGCTTGACAAAATAAATAAATAAATAAATAAAATTCTGAGCAACCACCATCAACAGGGCTACAAAATTCCAGATATATTCCAGATGACCACAAGGGGGCAGAAAAGAGAGAAAGAAAACCTAACGCTTTGCTGTATAACAACTAAAATGTGTAGATATGACACAGAGATAATATCTGAAAGCATGATTTGATCAAATCTCTTTGGAATAAAATTACTTCCTCTAAGCTTTGTACAACTGTAGTAGAGAACAATCTTAGGGCTTAAAGATATGGACTGCAAAATATCTGGGCAGCCACTAGATGGAAACAAAGTGAGTCAACTACATCATGCCAAGTCAAAACCAAATATTAAAGCATATATCAGTAAATAAACACATGTATCAACCAAGATTTACTATTTATTATCAGTATCATGCACACATGATCAAGCATAAATTACAGAAAAGAGAACGACTCTGAGAAACCGCTATTATGCAGTTGCGCTTTCCTATGGAGGATTGCCAAAATAGAAGGCTGCTCGCATTTTATAAACAAAACAACACTGGGAGATCTCTAGACCCTAATCAAAAAATGATCAGGACTGAAAGGGACATTAATATAGATTCAGAATCTTTTTTTTTAAGTTCTTTAACTTTTGAGGTCACCGGTCAGATGTATAACATCAATAACACATTGGAGTATTCTTTTTTTAAAAAAATGATTTCATGAGCTCTTTCAATGGAGCTAATATAAACTAACTAAACATGACTGCAGTGTAAATGGAGAATTTATTGCAATAGCTATTGCGATGGGATGAAAAATATCCCAGAGTTGCTACAGCTCTCTATGTGTCACAATGTGTTCCACCCCCAACTCAACTGAAATTGCACTAAATGTCTTTGTTAAGTTTCTTCTTCTGAGTGTAGAAATTGTTAACATGGCTGTTTGACTTTGGGGCAATATATTTTCCCTGCTGATATCACTCTTATAAGTGTGAAAGAGAAACATTCCAAATGTGGATTTTTGCAATGCTTGCGTTTATGCTTATTTGCCATCCAGATATTGATTCCTCTTAGACCTTGTTCATGGTCATCTTTTTCCTTCCACCTTTCCCAGCATTGTAGATTTCTCATGAGACTTAGCTATTCACATAATGTTCCCAAAATATGATAATTAGTTATTTAAGTGAGATTGGTTTGCGAATTGATTGATTTGTTCTATGATCTATTTATTTTTCTTTTTGGCTCTGGAATTGATTTGTCCTATGATTCATATATTTGTTTTCTTGGCTCCCTGGGAATTTTCAGGAGTTTTTCCCCCAACACTCAATGGCATCAATGCTCCTTCCATCCTGCCTCTTCCAAGTCTTTTGCTACATAGAATGTCAAAGGGAAAACCATTTCCAGCATTATTCTGATCCTTGTAAGTATAGACACATTAATTGATATCTTACCAAGTGCTAATCTGCCATGTATTTTTTTACTGGTTATTCTTTTATTCTTGATAGTAGATCCTAAAAGGAAGACGCGCTCCACCATTTCTATATCTTTACTGTTAATTTTAACACTAGTTGCTGTATCTGTTCTCATTACTTTGGTCTCCTTTATACTTTTTTTGCTGCTTGACTTTCATTACTAGAACTTCTAGTTCATTTACATTTCCAGGTTTCAGAAAAGAGTTATCAGCCCAGGTGCAAGTTATTGGTGCTTCTTTCTCTAGATTTAAAAAATACTCATCTTCTTCCAATCTTGCCTCCCTTAATATATATTTAGGATATAAGTTTAATAAATAAGAAGAAACTATACAGCTTTGTCTCACTCCTTTGTCAACTTGCCACCAGTCTGTTTCATCTTGTTTTACCTGGATTGTGTCTTCTTGTCAGGTGTATAGGTTTCACATTAAGAAAATGAGATGTTTTAGAATTTCCATTTTCCTAAGGCCATTCCACAACTTGACAATCAATCAAAACAATGAAAGAGCTTTCCATAATCAAGAAAGCATATAGTAACTTCATTTTAGAATGATTGGCGTTCTCAGTTATCTAGTGTGCATCCACAATATTGTATCTTGTTCCTCAGCCTTTTCTGAAACCAGCTTGAATATTTAGCAATAGAATCAAAATTAAGAAAAGAACCACTCTGGTGCTACAGTTAAAAGTTTTGGAGTAGCACTGTGGAAATCCAATATTTCCAAACCCAAGCCTGGACTTATCCCTGGAAACTCCCTGGGTGACTATTTCTTAGCTCAATGTATTAAATAGGGTTATTATGGGAATTCAATTAAGGGAGAATCCCATATAGATTGCCTTATATTTCTGGAGAAAAGACAGCATATACACTGTACACATAGACAGAAAGATGTCTAGAAAGAGCATTACTCTCAAAAAATACAAACCCAACACTACTGAACAATTAAATTCCTGAAAAACTGTAAAGTTTATGTAAAGATCTGCAACCTCTGCCAGCTAATAGCAGGAACCCAGCAGTGTTTATTTTATGGCAATTACAGTATTATGAATTCAAAGCAAGTCCATAGCCCTTTAAAGCTTGTTCCTGGCACTTTTATTAAAAACAAGAATTCAGTAACATAACAGGTCGCTACAATGATCTTCACACTTGGAAAAGTTTTTGAGCCTGCGCTGGCACAGTAATTTCTGTTGATGTTCGCTTTCTTCTGCAGTAAATAAAAGTTTTAGAATGCTTAATTTAGTGTGGATTATTGCAATCACTGTTAGTGATGAATACTGAAAACATCATAGCTGCTGGAAAGGCTATTAGACTGGCAATCTCTGAACTCTGGGGAAAAGGTGGCATGATACTTGGAATAGTTTATAGATTTGTAACTTAAGCACCCATTTATTCTTTTAAATATGTTCACTCCTTCCCCCCCCCAAGATTTTTTTAAAAAGGAGGTTTATAGGCAAATATATGAGCTGCTGAGTAACAGTCTCATATAAAATGCAGCTCTTCTAATTTGAAATATACAATGCCTTTGGGGTACAAATTACTTGAACATACCAGAGATCAAAGACACAATACCTTAGAACTAGAACTGTTGCATCCAAGGATGCAAATCTGGCCATCTATAGATAAGCTTTGATTCCCCTCCCTCCTGAATGATCAGTATCTTCCTCAACTGCTCATTTATATGAAGAATTGTTGTTCACTGTGATCATGTATGTTTCATACTTCCATGAATGTCTCAATGCTTCACAGTCAGCCTAAGTCTCAGGGGGCTATAATACTTTTGAGAGACAAACCTAGCATCCCTTCTCTTCCTTTATTTGCAATCCAAGATGGAGAACAATTCCCCTCCTGACTGACTCCACTGTAGCCTAAACCACAATAATGTTCCCTCTATGGCCCTTTCCCACATATATGCAATGGTGGCAGGCCACAGAGGGACAGAGTTCTCTTTTCCCAAAGTTTGACTGGTACTTCAACAGGGAGCAACAACCTGTCCCATTGTTGTTTTGTCCATTTTGGCACGCTGTATTGTCAAGACTCTGAAGCCACTTCAACCTGGAAAATATGTTAAAGATGAGTAGAAGGGTATTTCTGTGCCCTTGGTACTGGAGAAAATGGGGAAAGGGAACTTTTATTTTTAAATAATAACCCAAGAAATGGAAAGTTTTCAGCCCAAAGCATCATCTATATTTGTAACAATTATTATGGACTGTATGATGAATTCTGAAAAACAGGGAAGATGGCACAAGGTCTCCAGATTCTTTCAGAAAAAAGAGGGGAGATGAAGTAGAGGACAGCATTCTTGGAGTCCGGAGGAAGCAATCTCACCAGTTTGCCTTCAATAAATAGCTATTTTATGATCTATTTTGTGATTGGACACATACATGAAACCATCTTGTCAAAATACCCATAATGTCAAAGATGTTTACACAATTCTGCAGGTCATTCCAAAGAAAATGATAATGAACCTACTACTAATGCTCAAGCTGCGAAGAGCAGGACACGAATGATAGGAATATAGCATGAAAAGAAAACCTTTCCTGAACAGAAATACAGCTCCCAAATCTTACCTAGCTAATTCTGCTGGTCTTTTTGCCAAGGGGAAACAGACAAGAAACTCCGATATATTGTATAGAGATTAAATAATGACCCTCTTCAACTCCTGTGCCAATCTCTGTTTTGGCAGGCTCTGCACTTCCTCTCTCAAAAACGGAGAGAGCAGTACAGCTCTTCCCCAGGGCATCAAAAGGGCTACGCATCTGTCCACTGCATCAAAGTGTTCTCAGCGGGATCAAAGCTGCTCTGAATGGATTTGCACTGGCAACAACGGCGAAAATAATCACATCAGGGATCTTGAGAAATATTTCCTTACATTTTTTAAAAAGCAGCCAACCTATCCTGAACTCAGTGTGATGCCCCCTTTCTTTTCCAACCAAAGGCTGGCCCCTTGAAGCAGAATGTTTGACCTCAGGAAGCAGATTTTACTCATTTTATTGGCAATTACGCAGCCTTATTTTTAATCATACGTTTTACAGCAAAGCACTGACTGAAAAAGAGAAAGGTGTTCCCTATTGTTTGGCCAGATGCTACACAGTCAACCCACTATTGTAAGCAGAAAAGCAATAACCTGCCCCAGAGTCTAGGTTTTGGTTTATGGGAGCTGAAATGGCAGGCAGCTGGAGGGCCCTCATCTGTGGAAAGCTGGGTCTGCCTGTAGTTCAAAAAAGTTTGAGTAACGGTGTGCTGCAGCTCACTACAGGAGTATGCTTTTAGCAAGGAGGATGCGGACAGGGTTAAAGCCAACTTTTTTTTCTTGAACAGATGATATTTCAGATGGTGACACTATTCCAGATGCATCAATTTCCTTGAAAATCGAATCCATATATGTGCATATGCTGTGCTGGCAGGAGGACTGCCTAAAATGGCCCCAGCCCAAGAGCTAATATTCTTTTGGCCAGAATAATGCAATTATTATTTTCCTAGCTATCAGTCTAAGCATACAGAGCCATCTGTTATGCAAAGCAAACATACACATCTCAATTACAGAAAATGCAGTTGCCTTGACAGAATTTGGATTACACCACTAACCAGGGCTGTAAAATTTGTTTTTAGATAGTGTATAATGGATGCCTTTCAAGAGTTTCCTAATTAGTATTTACCTGTTTAAACTGATTAACCATCCTTCTTTTCGCCGCTTTATTAAACTTTTTTGGACACCGCATAAAACAGATTAATATGTAATATGATGAACCCAAGACAATAATAAACATTAATGTATTCTGTGTATGTTTTAAAAAAAAAACCTCCATTAATAAATGGAGTTTATAATGGAGTGATTTACCAGTAACAAATTATGAAACATTTGAAACTGATACCCAATCCAATCAAAGCAGGAATTATATCCTATTACCAAACTAAGATCAGAGTAAGATGTAAAAATACCACATTGAATTTTGTTCTTAATTCTCTCCCCATTTTCACACACATATACAGACACAGACATAAACACACATTTAATGTAAACAAATTTAACCAATGGTCATTTCATAAATAATACTCAGCATTGGTATTTCATTATTTTAAGTCCTGGGTGTTTTTCTTTTACACAAGTTATTGTAATTATTGTTATTAGGTTTTTATCCTGGCTTTCCTACAGATATTCATACTTGCATAACCAGCACTGATTTCTTCACTTATTCATATAATTCTTAATTGATTACTTTAATTAAACACTTTCAACTTAATTTAGGACAACCAATTAAATCATAATGCTATGAAAAGTTGCAATCCAAGGACTGTCTTAATAATCACAGCAATGCAAGCAAAACATCCAATACGGCTCTCCATTCTAAGCAAAAAGATGTAATGTTATCATAGCTGAGTTCTTCAAGTGTAATTCAATTATAGGCACAGTAACCTATTTTGTCATCATCATGGGAAAAAAAGCCTCCAAGGCTTCCCAAACTTTTCAGGATATTTTTTATTCCATGGTTACTAACAGCTCAGTTAACTGTAATAAATAAAAAATAATAATTCTTCCTCTTCATACAATCTTAGACTTTAAAATGAAATGATTCAAAAGAACAATTACACTGCAGTGTTCCATAAAACTCTTCTCTACCCATTTACTATGCATGTGCAAAAAGACCAGACTGTGTCCTTCTTGAAATCCTCCCTCTAAGTCTTTTTAATGGTTTCTTTCAGCATTTTCTGACTCCAAGAGACTCCCTGCCATTGTGTCAGCTCCCAGGATAACGTCAGGTTCTCCGTAAACATCCAGTAATAGGGCACAAGGGAAGTACTATGTCTGTGTCCCTTTCCTAACAGCTATGGAGGTTTAAAGTTCAAAACAACTGAGAAAAGAAACTTCATTTGTTCTCAATAAATTAATAATGGTTTTTTTATGGGAGAAAAGGGTTTTTCAAGCTCCCACTTTTTCTTTTTCCACCGGAACATTCTTTATCAACTTACACCTTCTAGGGTGTGTAAAACCAAGCCATTAAATTGTAAATTCAACCTGATGTGAAAAGTTCTAGAACGTCTTACCATTTAAAAAAAAGTGAGCCTTAAAATGGAATGTGCATCATTAAACGTTCTACTTACTTGGGAGAGGCCAAGATAAATGGAGACGGTTTCCGAAATGTACAAAAACTTTCCCTCTTGGTTTAGTGCAAATACAAATCCATCCAGTGACTGCAAAAGAAAAAAAAAGAGTTGAAAAAGTGAGACGTTACGTTCAGTGAAATATATACAAACAGATAAAACGTAACTGTCATAAACAATGGATTTTCCTTACAGACATTAACACATTAAAATGCATAAAACATTATTTATACTTAGAAGAGAAATGACAAGATGTTCCTTTCAGAAAAATAGAGAAGAAAGAAATGATTGTGAATAGTAGTAATTTGAAAATTAACAAGGAATTATGATCCTGTCTTTATTCACAAGCATGCCCACACATTTACTGTTTTATTTAAACACAACCAAAACTAATCAACACATTTCTGTCAGATAGGTTCATATTTGGAAAACACAGAGATCCTGGAAATGTAGTCTTTTCAGTATAAATGTGTAGATTTAAATTGTATTCTGACAGGTAGTTAGGCTTTAGGTATAGTTGCAAGAATAATGTATGACAGAACATTGATGCTGGTATATAAACATTTATGAAAGCCATGTGAAACTTACATCAATTAATAAATCATCTTATTTCAAACTGACACAATACTACTGTATGTAAGACACTGTTGACTGGAATAAATATTCATCCTGTGGTTGCAAATATAGAAATTTAGACTGTGTCTTATGGAGAAGTGAATGCTTTAAGATGGCTATGTATACCACATAACTACATTTCTCCTCTTCTATCTATTGCCATTACAGGTTCTATGGCTACTTTTAAGCTCCTGATACCTGGAAAAGTTGAGGGGAAGAACTACTGCCAGATATAAATTAAAAATAAATAATCTGGCCATCTTCAGTTTCACATTTCAAATTCTCTCAAATTGTGACACTGCAATAGGTGGAAAGAAAAACAGCTGTTCTAGATACTAAATGTATTTATTTAGGAATATATACTATTTCTAAATAATAGAAAATGTTGAGGTCTTTTTAATATGAAAAATAAGAAAACGGCTATCCCCTGATTTAAAAATAAATAAAAACATTGTAAGGATGAGCAGCAGAAACCTTGGGCTAGCTGCTGTGTTATATCTGTTGGTGTAAAAAAATTTCAGAGCTGACATTTGGGAGGGTTTGACTGATACATGAAGTCAAGAGGTAGAAAGATTAGTGAGAAAGAAATTTAAATAACCCTATCTTAAGATTTTGTTGCTATATCCTACAGCAATAAATCCTTCCAGTATCTGTTTCCTGCCTGGCCTAACCCGAAGGGTTGAGAGTTGGCCAACGCTACCATCATTTGATTAGTGGTAGATCAAAGAATCATAACCCTTTAGATGAATGAATATGCATGTGCTTTATCTGTCAACCTTCCTAAACTTGGTATCTTCTGGATGTAGTCTTAAACTTCCACAATTTTGAGCCCACATAGTCTTATAAATTTTGAAGGTGCTCCCTGCTATTTCTTCCTCCCCCCCTCTAAACTGAACCAACAGAACTAACAGCATAACGATTGGATTGGGGCACATGTAGTAAGGAAGCTTCCATTAAGTTCTGACACATGGCCCTGTCAGCATTTCACATTCCAACCTTACTTCACATTAGGCGCTTGAGAAACCATATTTCTCAGGAGCCCAAATAGATGGGACACTGTTCCAATGCATGCCACAGTATACATTGTGAGAATTCTGGAGCCCTGGTAACTTCAGTTCTTGGGATTTGGCAATTAGGATTCTGAATGAACTGCTATTGTCAGCTCTCAAAGTAAACCAGACAGGAAACATGATAAAATGAACTTGTTAAGTCTACATTAATAGAGTCTTGCAAATCTGAAAGTACAAACTTCTCATTGCTATTTTTAATTGCTTGATCCATTAGAGCAGGTCCTCCCTAAAAAAAAAATTATCTGACAGTTAAGGCAACCCTGCCTCTTTTATCTGATTATTTTCTAGGCAGCATCTTTTCCCCTCTTTCACCAGCGTCATCCACACATTCCATTATGCTGTTAAACCAGTATAGGGAAGTGTTCACAACTGGATCATATCAAAAGGGCTACTGGTTTAAATTTTTAAGATAACTGGAACAGATAGAGAGTCAAAATAAAATTAAAAATGACTCTTACGTTACAATTGGGAATTAATGGCAGACTGTTAAGATTTCGTTTTAATTATCTTTTCCTCTTGTCTTTCCACAACTCTGCAGTCTTCCACATTCCAGTATACATACATGAACCACCTAAAAACAGAAGCTCATTCATTTATTTAAACGTAAAGGAATTCTTAAATTCAGTAGAGGGAATATGAAAACAGCTTTAGTTGTTCATGGAGAATGAGTCAGTTATGAGAAAACAAGCACTAAAGTTAACATAGTAAAGAAGGATCTTCAATTTATATTTATGAATTAATAAAAATGTAAATCTGCATTTAGATTTTAGTCAAACACAAGAATTTATACAAGCAAGTAGTTTATCTAAAAATTATCATAATTTATTTTCAGATGATTAGCACAAAAACCTTGAAACACTGACATCAATTACTTGGGAGCAATTTCAAGTGACAAACTTTAAAGTAAATCCAAACAAGAACATATTCAGGCATTTTTATATTTAAGAAACAATATATCAACTATTACTATTGGAGAAGCTTCAGCCTATTATCTATTACTATGTATCTATGCCATTAGATATTCTATACAGAAATAAGATGAACTACAATTTAAAGTTCAATCCTCAATCGTATTGTGAGCTATCGTAATCTAAAACTTCAAGTTTTGCCTTTCACCTCTAAATAGGCAAGAAAAACAACATTCTCAAGGAGGATAATAGATATATAAAGTGACAATTCAAAAAATCGCCTTTGCTTTTAAGAAAACATGTCACCGAAAATATCAGACTGGGAACTTAAACTCAGAGAATGTGCAGCAATGGCAAAATTAATAGCATATATTCAAAACAGAAGAGTAACTAAATTTAAGCAAGAAAAGTTTCCATACAAATAAATAAAAGTATCTAAACTATGGTTTTTAAGGAAGGGCAGAAAAACAACAAGAACTGACTAAAGAACAGAAATCAGAGACACACAAAAACACTTAAATGTCTATAAAATTGTACCTTATTCAGAGTAAAAGAAAGGAGAGGTTACAATGTATATAATATCATACATATTAGTACATAATGCTCTAGCAGTTTTTTCTTTTTTGTATGTCATAGATAGTGGAGATTTTGGCACTTAGCTCAGAGATTTAAATTCTTACATTGTCAAAACAATTTAATGAAGTTAAATGAAACATAGTACTTTTTTATTGTTACTAATCAAAAGTTCACTGAGCACTAACTATACAATCTTGATAATTCCTTGTCCACGTATAAATAACAAATTAATATGTAGATTCTTGTGGCACATTTATGGGTTGAATCACTGGCAGTGATACAAAGCAAGCATAAATGAACCACCAATAGATGGGCCACCATTACATTTTTTGTGTATATACAAGCTTGGATGCTTCTGGTTTTGAATCACAACACTCTTGTATGCTATCAACTTAGTACATTTCAACTCTAGTAATAACAATCCTGGATTCAGATCTCTTACAAAAAAGATTAAAATACACAAGGTAAAAATATTAACCTTTTTCATTTTGGAAAAAGTGAATACAGATAGTCCTCGACTTATAACAGTTCACTTAGTGATTGTTCAAAGTTGCAACAGCACTGAAAAAGTGCCTTAAGACCATTTTTCCCAATTATGACCTTTTGCAGCATCCTCATGATCATGTGATCAAAATTCAGATGCTTGGCAATTTATGACTGTTGCTGTGTCCCAAGAACATGTGATCACCTTTTGCAACCTTTTGACAAGCACAGTCAATGGGGGAGCCAGATTTATTTAACAACTGAGGCAAGAAGGGTCGTGAAATGGGGCAAATTCAGTTAATAAATGTCTCACTTAACATCAGAAATTTTGGGCTCAAATGTGGTTGTAAGTTGAGGACAACCCCTACTGGGGAGCTGGCTCTCTTTACTATTAGGATAAACAAGTAAGAAGAGTTGAACAATCGAATGAAATAGATACAGCGTAGACAAAAAAGTGTTCTTCATATAGTAGAGTTAAAATTTATATTTATAGCATCAAGGATGATAATGGACACCAATAATAGGCCTGAAAATGGATTAGAAAAATGGATGGACATAACGCTCCTATTCATGACGATTTTACATATTATAACCAGTATACCAGAGGTGATATTCAGCAGGTTCTGACCAGTGCTGGAGAACGGGTAGTGGAAATTTTGAGTAGTTCGGCGAACAGGTAAATATCACCTGTGACTGGCCCTGCCCCCATCTATTCTCTGCCTCCCGAGTCCCAGCGATTGGGGGAAATGGGGATTTTGTAGTAACCTTTCCGTGGGGTGGGAATGGAGATTTTACAGTATCCTTCCCCTGCCACGCCCATCAAGCCACGCCCACATAACCAATAGTTTAAAAAAATTGAATCCCACCACTGCAGTATACTTGTCAACAACAACAAAGGTGTAAGAAGTATGTTGCTGTTTTACTTATGGATGGTTCTTAGCAACTGATTGGTCACTATAAAAAACAGAATGCTGAACTACATCCATTATTGAACTGTTACCTCTTTTCACCATCAAGAAACAGAGTTCTCGAAGTGTGGATATTGTATGGTATTTGAAATTTCTAAATTCATCTAATACATGAAAAAGGCAAAAGAGGAAAACTTGTCTTCCAAAATTCAGAGAAAAATGATTTTCTTGGTCTTTGGATAATATAGCACTTGTGTCAGAAGCATCAAGGCACTTTGAGGTTGAAAGAGTAGCTAGTGACATCAACCTTGCCCATGTGACACCTAGTGGGGGGGCTCCTTTTATGTCCCTGGCAGTAGCTGGAACGAAGGATGGGGGTTCAACCCTGCCTCGTGGTAGTCCTGGGAACTTGGATGCTTGTCAACCCAGCATTCTAACCCTGTGAGTCACCATGCTCCACTTGATATTTGGATCAAACATCTTAAAGAAAAAAATAATCCAAAAGAAATGTAGCCTGTCCAGGCCCTTAAGAATCTTTTGATCTTTTTTCCATTTTAAATGGAAGCTGCCCAAGGTCATTATGGAGTCGGGCACCTTCTAAATCAAATAAATAAGTGACAGGAGGAAACACTGGCTTTCAAAAGCCCAATGCAGAATTTCCCAAAGGTGCTTTTTCAGGAGGCAACTGGACTTTCTTGGTTTTCTTTTCTTTTTTCTTTGAAGACATTTTGCTTCTCATTTTGCTCAGAGCTGAAGAAACTTCTTGGAGGAGAAGCAAAACGTCTTCAAAGAAAAAAAAGTCCAGTTGCCTCCTCCTAGAAAAAGCACTTTGGGACAACCATGACCTGGATGACTGAGAATCTCTACAGACCCAATGTAGAATAAATGTAAAAATAATTCCCAATGAATATAGTAAAACAGCTCTAACTTTGAGCAACAACGAATATTGAAAAGGATTTTTTGAAAAGTAGATTAATTAATTTTGATGCAATGAACATGAATTTGGGCAAACACTAGAAGACAGGGGAGAACAGGGAAGCCTGGTGTGCTATGGTCCATGGTGTCACAAAGAGTCGGACATGATTTAGTGACTGAACAACAACAAAAGCTTAATTTAGAAGCACTGCATTTCTATCTTTATCAATAATTTGATTTATTGAGTAAGATGGGCTTTAGAAGGAAAATATATACATGTATATGCATAACTACCACTACCAATGTCCAATATTGATAACATTCCCTGAATCCTTGGATGTCTAAACTGAATAGACCCTTCACATTGCTACGTCAGTGAATTGTCTTAAATGGGGGCAAGGAATATAACAAAACAAATAAAGGCAGAGCCAGAACTAAAAGACAAGAACAAGAGAAAGAATTGGTGCCTTAAAATGTTGCTGAGTTACATGAATACTTGCATGAGTAACTGTGTATCAATGCTCTGCATGCTTCAGTTATAGCTTCCTCAGGGGCAAAAACATAGCCAGTTAGAGTAATTCAATAAGGCATTAAGCCCTGGGCATGGAAATGTCTGATGCAAGGTTTTCTTCATCACTCAGTAGAGAAACCAATTGGTATTTATGTGGTACTGAAACTCTGTCAATAAACAACAGACTAGATTTTTTTTTAAAGCAATTTGTTGTATAATCATTTCACCTTTAACAGCAGCAGAAAGTGTGACTATCGCTATGGATTTGCATACTGTCCTGTTATTATGAACCAATCTCATCAAGATGTAAATTATAGTTTAGCCGTCTCCAACATTAAACAATACTTTTCCTTCAAATATGCGAAACGCTTCTCTCTTGAACTGATTTCCAAAAGTTGACAATGTAAAAAGAAACATATTTTGTAGAAAAATCCCTGCTTTTAAAAAGAGTAGGTAGAAATGCTGGTTGGTTTAATGGTTTAATACTGGCTGTATACAAAACACAACTAAAATTCTCCAGCATTGCCTTATTTTGATTTGGAGGAAGAGGGACTTATTATGTATTATGCTATTTCAATCACCACAGGCAACTTTTTTTTCAAATTGCCCCACTGTTTTCAACAGGCACCAATTAAGATTCTGGGGTCAAAGAGTTAATTACATCTTCTTACCCACTATGTCGAATTTTCTGATTATTAAACAAGGTTGGATTAAGATGAAAAAGTACCGACACAAATGTTAATACATGCCCCTCCTCGAGAAGATTTATCATAATACCATGCCGAAATCTATGTTTTCCCCCCCAAAGTAGTTTGAGACAAAATCTTAGAGGAAACACTAAAATAAACACTTTAAAGGCATCCAAGTAGCTGATTAATGGAGATAGTTTTCTTGGTCCTGAAAACAGCTCTAATCAAGGCAGAAAGCAACAGTGGGATTTTCTCCTTGTCAGATCTTAGCAAATTTATTTGGTCAATAGGAGGCAAATTATTTTCAAACCTAACGAGGAGCTGTGGCATATTTAAATAATGTTGCTGATAAATTTTAATTCACGTGAATCAGAACAATATGCAGGGCAGATATATAAAGCCCTATTGTGCTTTCATTTATTTCATTTTTTTCAATGCCCTTTTTGCCCTTCACTATTTTTGGAAATTATGTAGCATGAAATCAACCCCCAATTATATTACTCATGCTCGCAACCCTAGTTGATATTTCTTATCTATAGTGTTAAAAAATGAACTCTCTCAATCTAGAATATTGTGTAATAATTGTATCCTGTTCTATAAATGTTGCAAAAACAGAATTCCTCCTTTTCTCCCTTCTTCCTTGTTCTTCCCACCAAATCATCATTTTTGACTCCCATCTTGTCAGAGTTAGGTAGGATATAATTCATTATATTCCATAAGTTTTTTTGATAGATTTATTATGATTAAGAGTACTTCATTATCTGTGAATGTGCGTGTTCACATATGTGCATGTGAAGCACATACAACTATGCACAGAAGGTATATAATCAGGAGTACAATAAGAAATTATTCCTCTCTTGACTGTTTTATATTGAAAATCTGGTCTCTTTTAGAAGAAGAAACTAAAGAAATTCTGGATTTTGGCATCTGTGCATAGTCTTTGTCATTCTACCCTTTAAGCAAATGATCAACATTATTCAGGTAATCTTCCATTTATGACCACAAATTGAGCCCAAAATTTTTGTTACTAAGTGAAACATTTGTTAAGTGAATTTTGCCCAATTTTAAAACTTTTCTTGGCACAGTTGTTAAGCGAATCACTGCAGTTGTTAAGTTAAGTAACATGGTTGTTAAATGAATCTGATTTTGCCATTGATTTTGCTGGTCAAAAAGTAATCACATTGACTCCTGGACACTGCAACCGTCATAAATATGAGTCAGTTGCCAAGCATCTGAATTTTGATCATGCACCCATGGGGATGCTGAATGGTCATAAGTCACTTTTTAACAGGCATAAGTCACTTTTTTCAGTGACATTTTAACTTTGAACAGTCACTAAATGAACATTGTAAGTTGAGGACAACCTATACAAACTAAAAGCATTCAACCCCAGCAATGGGTATTCAAGTACATTGTAATGTACAAAAATCTCAGTTAGTGTGGCATTGCTTTTATCACTCAGTTTGAAAGTTCAGTGTGCTGGAGATTTTATTTATTAATGGCCTCAAGGCCCTCAACCTTATGTTTTGGAAACATAGGGAAATGTATACTATTCCAATGTGGTTTTTTTACATCCTAGTAGGAAACTAAGTGATTTTTTAAAGTACATTAAAAAAAGTATTTCTGCTTTTCACTGCCCAGAGTCCAGTTGGTCTGAAGATGATTGTATATGTTAATATAGGGGAGAGGGGTACTTTAAAATATTATTATATTACCCTTCCAGGGAATATCTTTGAACACAACGCTGTCCCTAAATTTCTCAATACTTGGAGTATAAACCATATTACTCTTCCCTTCC